>VHZZ01002073.1:7443-22824 GCA_009801015.1 Silene noctiflora
GTCTCTAAATTATAGCACTAAACCTATGTGGTGCCTTTGCAAAATTATTTTGAACATGTGTGGTGACTATGGGAGAAATCTTTAAACCATCCATAATTCTAGACATTGCAAATTCGCGTCTTTGGACAAAGTAAGAATTTACTCTATAAAACGTGACTTTGACAAAAGCGGTGATTGGTAAGAGATTTGACCTCAAGTCATCCTCCGGCTAAGGAGCTTGACTCCTGAACCCAACTTCACCGAATTCGATCTTACATGGACCCATTTTGGGTAATTAGTTTGAAACTTAACCCATTCCGTTAATTTGTTTGTAAAGAACCCCATTTAGGAGGGGAAAAAAATTCAAGAAGTAGGCATGATATGGTAAAATAAGTCCAGATGTTCGTTTCTTGGCAATGAGAAAGGGTTTTCTGATATTCTGTTACTTCTTAATCAATACGAGTAATTTATATTAGAGATAAAATATTAGAAAGGTTACTTGTATTTATTTAGTGCCACGGATATGCAAGGTTAATGTGCAAATCCAAAATCTATTATAAGCCTATTTGTGGCATTAGTAAAAAGGTAAGTGAATTTATCATGCCCTATAAATAGGGGTTGGCTATGTTGTTCATAATTGTATAAAAAAGTGTATTGAAATAATGAGACTTTTCAAGATTCATTTAGGTTCATGTACTTAGTTAATACCATGAATCTAGATTATTTATACATAGTGTATGTACTATGTATCTAGATCATTCATGAATCATGCATAATGTATGTACTATGAATCTAGATCCTTCATGCATATGTATGTACTATGAATCTAGATGATTCATGCATACATCCTAGAATATGAAAAGGATCATAGAATATGAAATGGTCCCCTATAAATACCATGTAATCCTAAGGCATTGTAATTAACTATTTTCAATCAATCAATATTCAATCAATACAATCTATCAATTACTCACAATCAATAAAACAGACATTTCAATCACAAACTATTTCCTTCTATCAAACATATTTCTCTCCACTTTCTCACTTATAACTATCACAAAACCCAACAGTGTGCGACAGAGCTTAGATAGTCTAATTTGAGAAAACTCAAAATTATTACAATGAGTTCTTTGTAAGTGGCCTTGTTAATTAATACAATAAGTATGGATTTGAGAGAGTTCTTCCACTAAAATCTTGTGTGTGTTTTTCATACTTTAACTTTATTTGCCTCTTATGTCATACTTTGTCTTTATTACCACTACCTAACTGAGTCTATGAAGACACATTTTGGGCACTTGATAGTGTGAAGATATAAGTATGGGACACTTTGTAAGAAAACAACATAACAGTGTCTACACCCCCGTCCCGATCAATAGTTTACACTTTTTTGTTTCTCCCTTACTAAATAAAGCAAGTGTAAACTACTCACTGGGAGAAAGGCAGTAAAATTTAGCCGTTAGACAAGTGATAATAAGATGTACCTTATATAGCGCTTGGACAAGTCATTCAACATATCTTGCAACTCCTCGTTTGCACACTTAGAGTAGTCCTTCTCATCAACCTTCAATTCACATAGGTTAGGAGTTTTTATTCCTCCAGTTGAGAATGTTATCATGTTATAGCACTCTTCAATAGAAACACTCTCCAAAAAGGGCAATTCCATGATATCATCTTGATTTCGACATCCCGGTAAAAACCACTTCATTTCAAGGCAATATTGTAGTGACACATCATGTAATTTGGGTGCAATTAAAGGCTCGGAGGAAAATGATAACAACCTTGAACAGAATCTGATATTCACCCTTTCTAAGCAGGGCAATTCTCGAACTTCGTTCATTTTTTCAGACAGAAAATACTGCAAATTATCACACATTCTAATATTCACTTCTTTTAGTTTCGGAGCTAGAAGGGGCCCTGAACAAAATGACTGAATTTTATGACACATGTACAATTTAACATTGTCAAGTAACGGAAAGTTTAATTCAGTTTCTGATTTGGAAGCAAGCTTGGTAATATTCAAAAACTTTAACTCTAAGATCTTAAGGCGGGGGAAACCATAAACTCTTTCTTCTCCATCCCTATCTAGCTCACCCCTGATTATTACTTCCATGTTTTCACATCCGAAAATCTCAAGACTTTCGAGTTGTTGCAACTGTTCTTTGCCCCTAATGAATAGATCAGCTGAGAATACATATTTCCATCTTAATCCACAAATAGAGAGGGTGCGAATATTTGTGAGGAGATAGAAGGGCAAAATCTTCAGTTTCGGCATATTCTCTAACGTTATTCCTGTTAGACGTTTACATAATACTAGAGCAGCAACATCGTCTTTGTTCCCAAACAATTGTTCCAAAGATTCGCAACTATCGACACAAAGGTTTTCCAAATTCGGAAGCTGGGAATATGTCCAAAAGACCTCTCTATTGGACGATGGTGAAACTGAGAATAGAGTTTTTATGTCACAAAAACCCGTGACTATGAGTTGGGACAATTTATGACAGAGAATGTGCGGAATATATGTGAACCCATAGACCTGACCAAGTCTTAGCTTTTGCAAGTTCGGAATGGGGTTTAACGAGGTGGTACCACTTTCTCTTTCTCCTCGGACATCTGATGAATACCAATTCCATAACCTCGCAACCATGTTTGACATACCCTGTACTTCCAGTTCCTCTAAGAATGGAAACTCAACCTGCACATTAGTAAGCAGCATAACGAGATATGATTTAAATTTATTATCTGCACTAATTGTATATATCGTCGTCATTAATCACTAATGAGAATAGTACCTTGTCAGAGAAAAGAGTGGTCGAGTCTGGCATCCCGTCAAAATTAGTAAAATTAGGAGCATCTGACAAACTCAGTGACTTCAAATTAGGGAATTCTAGTGTACAACTTCCTCCATAGAACGTTTCAAGTAAGGGCAAAGATTCCAAGGAAAGACGTTTCAACAGCGGAAAGTTGATAACATGATCACAATTTCTATGCACTTCGCTCCTTTTCGCTATGACTGAATTTAACTTGTTACAGTTACTTATCCGCAATTCTTCAAGTTGCACAAGTGCAGCAAATATAGATGGATAGCCCAGGTTCTTCAGCTCTCGACAAAAAAGAATATGTAGAACTTTCAAATTTTGAAAGCCGGAAACATCACATGCCGTATCCCAGAGTGTCTCAATTATTTCATTACCTGATAACTTCAAACTCTCAAGAGATGGCAATATGCTCTGGGCAGATATAAGGACAATACATATATCAGTTACAGGCATCAAGGTAATAGCAAAACTCTACATCCATTTTACCCTAGCTAATTAGTAACAGCTGGCGATGCAATTTTGTACTCCGTTCGTCCCGGTGAATTGTTGTCCTTTGGTTTTGGAACAAAAACCAAGGAAAGAGGAGGGGGTCAATTGTTTGATGACAAGTGGACCAAATTGAGTGTGAATGATCAAATTGCTCATCAAATGCATTACTAAAATAGAAAGAACAACAGTTGACCGAGACAACCCAAAATAGAATAGGACAACAAATAACCGGGACGGAGTGAGTATTAAATTAATTGGAGTTTTTTGTGTTTTTTCATATTCTGCATGGTAACCTTACTCTTATATTCGGTCAATTTTTTTTTGCGTTAAGTAGTTAACTGATGGTGACGTGCCTGATGGCATTATGAGTTTTTCTACAGAGTAGTCCCTGCGTTTTAAAAAATTTTACACGATAACCCTATTTTTGTACAAAACATGCACTCTTAAAAACATACTCATTCAATTAATCATTTTTCTCTCTTTTCACTAAATTACGCCGAAAATGTCAAATCCTGGACCATTTTCCGTGCGAATTACTGTGAGAGAAAGAACTGAAGATTACTTACTCTCCGCTCTAACTAGCCTCCAAAGAGTTTTTTTTTTCATTAAAAAACCTAAGAGGTGAGTGTCAAAAATGAGATGGAGTAAAATGTAAAGTATGAAGTTTATAGAGCATGTGCATCGGTGGGATATTACGTCTCCAAAGATCTTCTCTCATCTCTTATGAGGAGGTATATCAACGTGGGATATGGCCTACTAAATGGATGGGTTACCTTGAAATGAGGGAGGGTTCTCAAATGCTAAAAGTTGTAGCGAACCCTATTTGTTTCACTTTTTAGTCCAAAACACGGGAAATCATCCACAAATGTTGGATTAGAATGAAAATATGGTGACCCATTGAAAAATGTTTTACCAGATTAATAGCAGTTTAATAGCAGTTGGTATGAAATATGATTGTTATATTTTTGGTAAGAAATATATTTGCTATATTTGAAGTCCCTGAAGTGACACAAAATGATAATAGACAACCTATATAAAATAAACGATACCACGAATAGTTGAATTCAGATATCGTGTAATAGTACTAATATTATCAAGAGGTTATGGAATTCTATCAATAAAGGTTTCAAACCGATATACTATTGCGCACGATATTTTGTGGACTCTATAAATGGGGATCTTATATTAACTCCTTTTGGAATGTCGACACATAATCAATGATCATGAATGAGCTCATGGACCCGAAGTCTATCCATTGAGATAAAATCGATCCAAATTATGAATATTAGAAAAGCAAACTCTATGTATAGTTCACATTTTGAGTTATCATGTGCATATAGATAGTAAGTTCATCATTGCATCTCATTTTATATATTTACATTATTATTATTTCATTGTTGTTAGAATATGTTATTTAGATTTAAGTTTCATGTCATATGCATGCACATCTTTCATAATATATTGTCCTAATATGGATAAATGTTAGAAAAGAAGAAATATTATCTTATAATATACTCCTAGGAGGATAACTCCCTGAAATAGCCTCTTATAAATGATCATCATATGACGATGGTTAATCAATCAATTGAGTTTTGAAAAACTCATTATTATAAACCTCTATAATACGATGGAAAGATTATCGTGATTATTTCCGAAATAAAATATTCAAACTCCGGAAGAGTTTACTAAAATTATTATAGTCTCCTAATGTTTGAGTATATGAGATTTATACATAAATTAATTTCTTGCCAAATATGTGAAAATATTTTATGGTTCAAAAGTATCATAATAGTTTGAAAACAATGTAGTGAAAATCTACAATGCAATCCAAAAAGATTATTTGGCAAGAAAGTTCAATGATTTTCAAGATAGATTGTTAATTATCGGATTGATTTTCTTGAAGAAAATGAATTAAGGAATAATAGCTACACTCTTTTTCCGTTCGACTAGGTTTTTTTTTCAAATGTGCTTTTCCTGGCAAGGTTTTTAACGAGAAGGCACTATAAGCGCATGATTACACTATAGTTATGATCATCATGATTCTGGAGATAACAATTATTCTAGACATATAAATTATGTCATTTATTGAGAAGAATTGAAGTTATTTCTATCAGAACTACGAAAGTATTATTTGAAATGAAGATAAATAGATATATCCAATGAAGATCAAAGTCGTGAAAAATAGATATATCCAGATAATGAATTCTAAAGAAATATGATATTGAAATTATCAAGGATTTTTGTTGATTTTTATTGATTGAAGATATGAAGTTTATCAACTACGATGAATTTTATTTTACGAGAATTTTTATTTCCACGATTGAGAAGTTACGTTAAAGCAAGGATCGTTTCAAAATATATCATGTTATTTAATGACCGGGGGAGTAAACATAAGTTGTAATCTTTTTCCTCTTATCCATGGGTTCACTGGGTTTTCCATAGAAAAGGTTTTAACGACACAGATTGTTATGCGAGTTCGGAGGATATTGTACTTTTTTTCGTTTCTAGTGTTTTCCTAGAAGGTTTTCTAGTAAGGTTTTTTACGGGACAATTTTTTCAATAATAGACATCTAAGGAGTGTTATGAAATATTAGAGGATATTGTTGATTACAGCCTTATAAAAACCACTATTTGAAACTTACAACCTTGATGCATAATTTTTTTATTTTTTTTTTGAAAATTACACCCAAAAAATCACATTTTTTCTAAAGTTGATTCAGAATTAGGATCACAGTGAATTCGTTTGAAAAGTGACCGACATACCCTTTTCTTATTCTAAAGACCCTTTACCCTGGATTTCTTACCTTCTTACCTCTCTCACCGAAAATTATCCTAAAACCTCTGATCTTCCTCAAACTCTCATATATCCATCTCTCTCTAAATTTTCCCTAACCTCATTATCAATTAATTTGATCTCGAATTTGTTGTTCTTGGTGGCGTAACTGCAAATTTGTCGTTGTCCCAAATTCGTTTTCTTTCTTAATTATTCATGGAGTTAATTGAATTGAATTTTAGGGTTTATGTCTAAACTTAGTTAAATTGATGAACCCTAATTATAATTAATTTGGGGAAAAGGGTTTACAAAAAATAAAGATAAAATTTAAAACTTTTAAACAATACTTGTACTATATGATTGAAAGGCGACTTCTAATGCCAACAAATAGAGCAGAAATGTGAGAGCTAAAAGATAGCACAGGTCGGGGGAGGAGATGTTGAAGAAAGGGAGAAATAAGAGAGAGATGGTGAATTGGTGATTGGGTTTGACAGTTTTTAATGAAGAAAATGTTTGAAGGTAAGAGTATATAAATGAAGGAAAATGCTTGGTAAGGGCAAATACGTAATTAAAGATGAACGTAAGTGACAAAATTCAAAAATTGCATGAAATTTCTGTCGGAGGATATGTTTGAGAGCAAATTCTCATCAGAAGTGATTTTTTGGGTGTAATTTGCAAAAAAAAAAAAAAAAAAAAAAAAAAAATTATATAAGACTGTAAGTTTCAAAAAGTGATTTTTATAAGGCTCTTATCACAAATTTTCTCGAAATATTATTGTATATATATAGATGTTCATATTTAAGAATATTATAGAGTATTCTCTTTATTTCACAACAAAATTCACAATTTGTATGGAATTTTGGGCATTACACCGGAATCAAAACTTGTTCAGAATGAACCGTTGAACTGCAGTATATTTAAAGGGTTTCAAAAAACCAACTCATAGAGAGAATTATGTTGTGGGTGAATGGTATGGAAATAGAGGCATACCTCTGCATTGAAGAAATCATCGAAGACATCATCATTGTTGAAGAAATCATCGTTGAAGACATCATCATTTAACAATTCCTCAATATCCAGTGACGAACCCCGAAACGGTATCTGCTTCTTTTTCTTTTTCTGTGATGGCCCCAACACCTTTGATAGACTTTGCACTCCCTTTAGGTCAAGTGATTTCAGAAGAGGAAATGAAACAATATTTGTTTCGTTTTCTGGTACTGACGCATCCTTACTAACAATGAATACTAAATCTCCACAGTATTCAACAGAAACCTCACACAAGTTAAGTTGAACGAGAGTTAGAGGTAACCCACATTTCAAGTTGGGCAAACAAGATAAAAAGAGGCGGTGGAGATTAGAGAACATTCTTGCTGGAGCTTTCCCATCACATATCATCTTTAAGCTGCTCATATTTCTTAAGCATAGAAGCTCCAGATTCGCAAAGGCCATCGACTCATCCTGTTCGTTTGAGCTGACTATAAACTCAAAATCGCACTCTGCAATTTCCAAATACCTCAAGTCATTAAAACCATCTCCCTCCAAAAGAGGGACAAAATTCGTGGCGAGACTAGGACACTGCATTACTAGCAAACAATCAGCTTTCTTTAATAATGCTCTTAACCAGTTGTTTTGACTTGGATCTATCTTATCCAACTCCAAAACATAACGAAACGCAGATACTTCTGCTTTATCTGCCATATGCCATCCAAAAGAATTGCCAACATGTATTCTGAACTTGCTTAATTGCTCGACAAGTTGACCGTTATTTACAGTTAACAATTGTGCTGCTTCGGATACCTCCATTTCAAGTACATTCAAGTGAGACAATGTATCAAGCTCACTTCCACTTGCCTGGTTATTAGATCCCTCTCCATCATTAACTTCTATATTTGTGGATGCCCAACCGTCAAAACAATTGAGCATGTAAAGCCCTTCTAAATGAGATAAACGAGATAATATGTTAGCTGGGATGTTCTTCACACCTTTGCACCCTCCCATATCCAACAATTGAAGGTTGGATAATTCGCCAATTTCAATTGGCAATTCTTCCAAACTTGATTCGCGCAAACTCAGAATAAGAAGGTTCACCAACTTACCAATCAATTTAATGTCTTTCAACTTACAATGGTGCAAATGCAATGTTTGTAGACGATCCAACTGGCCCATCGATTCCGGTAACGCCAGATTAAAGTCCACATCCGACAAACTTAAAACCCTCAGATTCTTCATTCCTACAAAGAAATCTGAAGTAAGAGTTGTAAAGGATACGTCGCCTTTCAATAACAAAATTTCGAGCATTAGAGCCTTCACTCCACTCAGCCGTGAAAAATCATGGCCAGACATTAATGATATGGCTGTGAGCTTCTCAAACGTCTCCTTACGCATCCATCGGGGAATACTTTCAACTAAGGTCATGCGATCGTTGCCTGCCATCCAAATTGTAGCAAAATAGTATGCATAATCAATGAAATGTCATATAATAACCATAATATATACAATGATATTAGAAAATTTTGCGATGGTTCGGTTATAAAATTGGCCTCCAACTCTACATGACGAAAGGTTATATTCCAAATTTCCAGTTTGCAGCAAGTACCGGATCAAACTATTTAATACCTATAAAATCATACGTACAAGGGATTGTTCGAGGACTTGGGAAAGAAAAAAAAATGTTTCTAGTTTAACAATAATGATAAGAACCTTATCTATCATATTTTTTCAATTAAGGATCCAAACTATAAAACTTTACCGCTAAGGATCTCATTATCGAATGCCGTTAAATTGATGTGCATTGCTGTCTTTTTTTTTTTCACCAAAAAAAATTATTTTTTTATAGGATTTTTCCTTGTCATCTCATTTAAACAATTAGCAATCTATAATTTTAAAGTGACTCTACAAGAATAACTTATCCTATATATCGCTAAAATAGAAAATGTCATCATTTAGGAGATCCTTCATTAGTCCATTTAGGCCTAAATCAAAGGTTGGAGTTGTTAAATTTTACGGAATTAGTAAGATAAAAACTAACTAGCCAAATACTCCGTATTAGTTAACGTGCCCAGAATATTTGGACATTTCATTTTGCTGAAGGGAATTTTACATTTAACAAGAAAAAGCACTTTTCTTTACAGCTGTCTCAAAAAAAAAAAAAAAAAAAAAAAAAAAAAAAAAAAAAAAAGCACTTTTAAACTGGGGCAAAACACATGCTTATTAAATTTGAGTTTTTATTTCTTAATTTTATTTTTTAAAAACATTTTCAATAGCTTGAAGTGTCAACTGGTGCTTCGGCAAAATGATGGTTACTGAGCTTTTAAGACATTACTTTTAACTTTTGAATAATTGTGTATTTGACCGGTTTGTGTGTAGGCAAAAACAATATTGAAAAGCTAGGCCAAGCACTCTTTTGAAAATTTTTGAACCACTATTTCCTTTAAATGTAGTAATTAGCATTAGTTTATATAAATATCAAGTAAAAATAATATGGAGTATTTTAGGGGGAAAAAAAAACTCCAAGTCCATAGTAGTATATCTTTTTCCATTTTTGTGTCAATACCTGGGCAAACTCTAATAAGCAAGATACATACTTCCACAAATGTAATGAACAACGTAAAAACAAGACCGAAAAGTAAGAATTTTTATTCTATTGATTCAAAAAAATTGTAACTTAAAGTTAATGGCCAATGTAACATTACCTTTATCAATAAACGAGATAGCAGATGCGCGAACAAGATCATGAATCTTGACTTCCCCATCAGAATCACCTTTTAATAACAGTGACGATGAAATTAGTTCGTTAACCCACAAACTTGCTTGCTCCATTGCTTCTAAAAGGTTGTTGACACGTTGAAATAAATCCAATCCAATACCATATCTCATTAAGTCGTCCACCGTCACTGCTGAATCGAGCGGAGATAAACAAGCAAGAAATAAAAATATCCTTTTTTCTTCAATATCAATAAGTTTGTAACTTGTTTCAAGAATTGAATATGTCTCATGATATTCACTGCTAACTTGACACGAAATAGGCTTTTCTGATGTCTCCGCAAAATGACACCATACTGGCAGATTTTTACCCTTCAATACACTCCCTGTTGTGGCAATTGCAAGAGGTAATCCACCACACTTTTTCAATAATCTTTTGGCCACGGGTTGATATTCTCCGTTGCCCACTTTCTTCTCAATTTGGTTTTCAAAAAGATTTAAAGCTTCTCTTTTATTCAATAAGCCCACCTCAAATACATTAGCATCATGGATATCCATGTCCCTACACACGTGTCTTACTCTGGTTGTAATCAAGATTTTACACTCAAAATCTTTAGTACTTCCGTAAGGAATCCCCACTTTATCTAACTTAAGTTTCTTCCATATGTTGTCAAGGATTATGAGAATTTTCTCTGATTTCAGTTTATTATAAAGAATGTGTGCCCTATGAGCCACAGGGTGCATATCCTCCAATGTCAAGCCAATTCCTCCAGCAATATGATTTTGAATACCTTTAATATTTGGAATTTCTGAAACCTCTACAACCACTCTTTTATCGAATAAACCACAAGCTCTTTTGTGGGCAACTTCTTTTGCCAACATTGTCTTTCCTACATCCATATTACAGCAAAAACTTATCAACATTTGCATAAAAGCTCCAGATTAAATCAATGTAACTTGTTTTTGCATCCAGATCACAATCAAAAAATTATATTCCCTCCATTTCGGTCATTTGTTTACTGTTGTTTTTAGCACAAAGACCAAGAATAGGGGAGGAGATCATTTGTGGGTATTGTGATTGAGTGACAATAGGTTATGTGGATGATCAAATTACCCTTTAAAATTATACCTAATATAGAAAGGTAAACAAGTGAATGAGACACCCATAAATATAAATAGGTAAACAAATGACCGGGACGGAGTGAGCAACCATTTTACATGAAGCTCCAAATTAAATCAATGTAACTTGAACACAGATTTAACTAGGCATGTAGATGTCAATCCATTCTAACACACTTGGGGATTGGTGGCTACTTCTTCCAGCTCCTACTCCTTCAGTCCAAATCATTAATTTTATTTTGGTTTTATCACAAATACCAAGGAGAGGGAAGGGGACGTACTATTTGTAGATATAGTTATTGGATGAGAATTGGATCAAGATGAGATAGATGATCAAATAACTAAGAAAAATCATTCCTTAATAAGAAAGGTAAACAAATAAGTAAGACACCCAAAAACAAAAAAGGGTAAATAAATGTCAGGAACAAAAGAAATACTTTAGAGCCTCGTATTTTTTATTCTCATGGACTAAAGGCGGCAGGATGATCTATGATTTTCGAATGGGAGCAGAAAAAACACAACTACAAGAAAACACTTACCGGAACCGCCCATACCAAAAACGCCAACCAGCATAATTGAATCATCTTGTAAAGCTATCAATATATTTTGCAGAAGTTCTTCTCTAGATTCCAAGCCCTCGACAAACTCACCAGGAATAAGTTCAAGTTCATCTGCCCTTTTAGGTCTAGTCAGAGAACCCGAAGGACGTTTAGCAATCAAAGACTTGATAGCCTTGACCATACTATCAGCTCTTTTACTCATATCATGTCTATAACGATAATCTTCAAAGCTAACGACACAACAGCCACAATACGACTGAGGCATGTCGTTTTCTTCAACCAACTCAGACCCTATATTAGCGATCAAAGCATCCATGACTTGCAACCCTAATATAGCACTTTTTGGCATACCCTTCTTGAAGCTCTCGTTGTCCAGAAAGTGCATGAATCTCCCTACATGTTTGCGCCAAATACCAACCTTCTCTTTTACAATACTTGTATCAACTGGTTGGAGTTCTTCATCTTGTTCTTCATTGTGATCATTACGCACAACCTTGTTTCTAATGATACCCTCCGCTTTACTCAAAATCATGGCCATTTCGTCACCATCTTTTGTTAGCTTCTTGAGATCATCATCGTTCAAAAGCTTAACCACTGCAACAGCCGCGTCATCCCTTGTTATAAACTTCGTAAACTCCTCAGCAATTTCCTTTATAACATTGTTGGCTATTTTAGCAACTTTCTTGTAATCAGCAGAAACAACTTCTTCCCCATCACTAGTCTCTTGATGATTGCACTTCTTCTTCACCACATCGACCACAATGTCGAATATTTCCCTGTCCTCTTTCCATAACTTCTTCAAAACACTATATTCCATGATTTTCACCACATTTTCAGCCACCCGTTCTTCTTTCATAAGCATCTTCATTTCTTTTTTCTCGATTAAGTTAATAAAACTTTCCAACCAATTTACAGTTTCCCTTGTCGTCACCCGCGACCTCCCCTTGCCTTCCATCACTTCATCATCAATACGCTCCTTCTTCGCATGTAAATCCTTCAGCTCATTTAGAAGAGCGTTCATGTTACCATCATAACTATTGATAAACTTCAGATAGTCTTGTATTTTATCGACAACCAAAGCCTTAACAGCCCCTACCACAGCGTCCAGGGCACGTGATACCGGGTCGACCATTGTCACTCTCCCAAGTCCGAACACACGCAGACACACTATTTGCTTTTTTTTATATGAATTTTGCTGGAAAAAAATTCAAAAAATAGAAACACAAGACACAACGCTCTCAAGGAACTCGAAGCTAAAATTTAAACAGAACTGAAATGATGGGTAACAAACCAACAAATCAATCAGGTGAAAACAAAGGATTATGTTTTACAGCTTTAGCTTATAAAAGACAATGGAGATATGATTAATTTCTTAAACTCCCTTTCAACTCTTCTATTGAGGTAGGTGTTGCTGCAAGATTTAAATAGAGCACATAATGCCTATTTGCTAATATTAATGTCTCAAGTGGCTAGTATAAAATATGACCAGATTAAGTCATGATAGCGGCTTGTCTTGCTTGGTAATAGTTGGAGACGTGCATTGTGAAGTATTCTAACAAGACGAACAGGTAAATAACCAAATAAGCGGCTTGTCATGCTAGTACAATATAATTAGAATAATACCAATTACAGATGAGGAAAGGACACAAATAGCACACAAAAGTATAATTAAAAGAAATTGAGTTACCTAAAAGCGAATAAGCTTAGATCCCCCATAGTCGGCCGGGTTGATTGAGAGTAGTGACGCCTTTCAATTGAATGAGCCAACAAAAATTACTCGACCCAAAGTGATTCATCCGAATATGAGTTGATATTCTAAAACTAGATCGTTAACGAACACATTTATTACGTACGAGTAACATAGAGTCAATTATTTGTATGTGAAAATATGGGATCGGTCGATAAATTGGTTCAATGTGATAAAAAGTAAAATAACAAAAAAAAAAAAAAAGTAATTGCATTCATAAGTAAAAATTAGTAACAATTAGAAATAACAATATGTTGGTAGTTTAAGGTAAAATTACTCAACTTAACACAACAAGTATACTCCCTCCTACCCCCGATAACTGTCCCATTTGGACAATGGCACGAAAATTAAGGAATGGAGTTAAATAATGAAATGTATTGTATAGGGGTAAGAATATAGGTGGGGTAGTGAGTTAATAAGATGGGTTAATGGTGGGTTGGGTAGTAATATGTGTAAAGTAACAAGGGTAGCATGGTAATTATTGTAGACAATGAAACATTATTGTGAATAGACGGAAATGGACAATGGGACAATTATGTAGAATAGGAGGGAGTATAAGCTATTGGTAATTCAATGTTTGACATTTAGCTATCACTAAAAGAATCAATTTTGCATTGTATAACATTGTAAATAATTGTTAACATTTGTATTTAGGGAAATAAATTGTTACACCCCCATTTTAACAGTAGAGATCACCTGTCCCACTTTTATGTCTCATCTTGTGTCTCAACCCCTTGAGATCTTGACACATCACACTTGAAATAATAAAAATGGTAACATTATATCTCCTAATGCTAATGTGTCATTAAGAGAAGTAATGGGACATGAAATGGGACAGATGATCCGCCCTGCCATTTTAAGTCAGTTATCCATCATTATACTTTTTGTTAAGAGAAATTCTTGTGTCCTCCGCAGAATACTCTTACACCTAAGTCTTCATAAATCATAATATTCTATTTGGTGGATGGATGGTCTTTAGGTGTAAGGAGGACACAATAATTTATCTTTTGTTAAATAAAAGTCTAAGTGGCTGGACAATTTATAAAATATGACCAGATCTAGTCATCTTTATTTATGATTAATCACAAATTATCTTGCTTGGTAATAGCTGATCAGACATGTCACGCTTGCATTATGGTCTTAAGGAGTATTCAACGAGACGAAAAGGTTAAATAATCAATTGATCAATATAAGCTCCCCTCATCAAATATGGAGTTGCATTTGCATAGTAACATCTAATGATTAAAATAGTACGCATTTATATTTGTAAGTTTTATAATCTAATTTACATACTCTAGACTCATAATGAAATATCTTACAATATTGACTAGCAATAGTCGTGCTTAGTTGTCTACTACTTGTCCAAGTCTTCTTCATAATCAACACTACTACTCTCTCAATCTCAGATCCGCGAAATATAACCCAAAACTATCAACCCTTTATTTCTAATTTAGCCATGAAAAAATCTGATCACTCAATATTGCCGTTAAGACAATTAGCTATCGCCATCTCCAGTCTCCACAATAATAACATTGTGTCAACTCTATTTAATTCAAGGCGTATAATAGGTACTGGTAGACTGGTAGACATGCAAACGGATCAATTGGGTCGGGTCAATTTGGGTTTTGGTTTGCAAAAAATCACCCAGGGCGGGGCGGGTCATTTTCTTCGGGTCCTCAATTCGGGTGCCGGTCAGTTCATTGGTAGTAGACTAATATGAAGACGTGAGGAGCATTACGATTGTTTGACTTTACTAATTCAAGCTACGGAGGATTAAAGTAATAAAAACTGCATATAATTGTTGCCGATAAGAACACAATTAAGAAGAAATCGTATAATTGTTCAACAAAAAAGCAATAATTAAAAGCAGTCGACTTACCTAAAAGCGGACAAGGTCATGTTGAAGCGTAATTCCGCCATTAACAGCGTCGATCGAGAGTAGTGACGCCTTCCAATTGACGCAGCCAAAGGAAATATTGCAACAGTTATTTGAAGATTGAAATAAAAATTTGGGGAGTGATTATTGAAGAAGCCACTTGCTCTCCAAATATTTTGTTATTCAGTGATGAGTTGATCAACATCTCACGTTTGGGCAATTCTAATTTGTGACGGAAGGTATCCGTCACTTTGAGAAGATGGGTACCAAATTGTGAGACAAAAGACCCATGAGAGGAGAGAGGAAAGCAAGTGGAGGGG
>VHZZ01002073.1:62555-81227 GCA_009801015.1 Silene noctiflora
TGGTAAGCTTAAGGTAGGCCTAAGACATTAGGACTAAACCTCGACAGTAATCTTGACCCGTTTCTAGTAGACCTTTGCATCTCCCTCTACCTACCTAGACGAACCCGTAAACCCTAGCTTCGCTTCTCTTGTTTTACGAGCTTGTGTGAGTGTGTTTACTTCATATCGTAGCCTAGTTTGTTAGCATAATTAATCATTCACATGTTTTGTATCCGACTAAACTAGAGCGAAACAAAGAATTATACCAATCTAACCCCACCATCTTTGTGGTTCGACACCCTTATTATACTACTTAATTTGGTTTTTTATAAATTGTTTTTGATCGGGAATTGACGACAAATCCCTCACATCAAATACTAACGACAACAATGAAAATTATGATGAGGACGGTGAAGATTATGATTACGGCGAGAATTTCAACAATGAACAATCACAAACAAATGCGATGGAAAAGGTAAATTTCTTTTTTTTTTGTTAATAATAATGTGTTAAAAATGTGTTAATACTAGCGTAAGAAAAAATTGTTAATACAAGCGTAAGAAAAACGGACAAATCTTGTGAAAACCACAACAAAACCATGGGTCTGCCGTGTAAGATACACGACCTTACCACGGTAGTGCCGTGTTTTTTACACGACCAAACCATGGTAGTGTCGTGTTTCTTACACGACCTGACCACGGTGTTGCCGTGTTTTTCACAAGACCAAACCATGGTAGTGCCGTGTTTTTCACAAGATCGAACTATGGTAGTGTCGTGTTTTTTACACGACCAAACCATGGTAGTGTCGTGTTTCTTACACGACCTGACCACGGTCTAGCCGTGTTTCCCACACACCCCGACCACGGTGTTGCCGTGTTTTTCACAGGACCTGGCCACGGTTTAGCCGTGTATTGCACATGCCTTGTCCCATTTCGTTTGTTTTTTTTTAAATAAATTAATAGTAATCATATTTCATGTAAACATCATTTTTAGGAATCGCTCGAAGCCTCGATTGAAAGCGTTGAAGACTATAGCAATTATTTTGTTTTTGAAAATGCTTTTAACTCATTTGAAGATGCATTTGATCAGTCAAATGAAGTTGTTTATAATTTAGGTTTCCACTTGGTAAAGGCTAAGTATCAAATGAAACACTATCCTCCGTTTAAAGTTGTCATGTGTAAGCGTCATGAAAAGTTCACTAGTAGGGCTAAGGACCCTTCAAACCCGCAAAGGAAAACCTCCACAAAGTGGTTTGAATGTCCATTTGAGTTAACGATGGTTAATGTTAGTAAAGGTTCTTGGGAAGTACAACCGAGGTGTGGTACTCATAATCACAAATTTGGAAGCTTTCTTGAGGGCCATAGACGCCGAGCTAAATTTGATGAAGAGCAAAAAAGTTTTCTTAAAGGATTATGGGAACCTCAGATGAAACCCAGGAAGGTTAAATTTGCTTTTACGCGTAAATATCTCGATCAACTAGCCCCTGTGATTAAACAAATATATAATCAAAATGCACATTTTAGTGCTATGAGTATGGAGGGTCGAAATAGTATACAATATATGTTACATCTACCGGGTGAAGCGGACTATTTTCGAGAATATTTGTCAAATGAAGACACAAAAGCTTTCACAAATGTTTTTATGGCTCATCCCGAGGCCGTTAAAATGTTTAAAACGCGACCTTATGTTATAAAATACAATAACGATAAACCGTAAATTTGTTATAATAGAAACCGTCGCAAAAAAAAATCAATAAA
The DNA here is from genome assembly GCA_009801015.1 of Silene noctiflora. Taxonomy (NCBI): domain Eukaryota; kingdom Viridiplantae; phylum Streptophyta; class Magnoliopsida; order Caryophyllales; family Caryophyllaceae; genus Silene; species Silene noctiflora. The sequence continues at coordinate 64,292 of VHZZ01002073.1, forward strand.
AATAAATCGTAAATTAGTTATAATAGAAACCGTCACACAAAATCAATTACGATAAATCAATTATTAAATAAACCGTCTCATACACACTTTTACGATAGAATAATAATTACTTTTTATTAAAGTTACTTTAGATGTAAGGGCAAAGTTTGAATAAATTAAAAAACAGGGGGCGTAACAAGTAAAATAGGGGGCCTGATATAGCAAGTCTCTAACGAAACTTAACAATGAACTAGTGCCAAGTTTTTGTTTCTATTATGTAATATCGTTTTAGCCTTTATTGTGTAAAGAGGATTGTAAGACAATTTTAATACTAATATAATTTGATTAACGATCATTATTGCTTACTTGTGATTTTATTAGCTAAACTAATTGACACTTAGATGTAACATTTTTTTTTCCTTTAAATAGTAGTTTTGAGAGGTTTAATTGGTAAAACAAAACAAAAAATGGTAATCTATTTATTTGTATTTTAATTCATTTAATGTTGTGTTACATAAAATATGTACACGTCTTCTGTCTTTTAATCTTTATATCTAAAGTATGATAAATGGCTAATAAAGATGCAGTACACTCTTAGGCCTCTTAGATCCATTCTTTTTGGACCTCTCCTCCCCACCTCAATGACGCGTTTGATGTCCTCTGTTATTGTCATTTGTCAATAGCTATTGGAACATTTCTGACAATGAGCTTAATTATTTTAAAATTATACGGAGTATTATGAAATAACATAGTTGTAGTTTAAACTTGGTCAAAGTTTTCAAACGTTGACCTCCAAGAAAATAACATGTATAATAGGAGGAAGTAACATATATAAAGTATAACCGTGTAATTTTTAACCGTGCAAATTCTGCACGGGTTTAAAATTAGTTTGAATTATATGGCAATACAAGGCCAGAATGTGAACAAATTAAACGAAAAAAGAAAAAACTTGCCGGCACCGCCCATGCCAAATATGCCGACGGCGTTAACTTTATCATCTTCTAAAGCAATTAATATTTTCTCCAGAAGTTTTTCTCTGGATTCCAAGCTCTTCATGAAGTCACTGTGAATACTTTCAAGTTCTTCTATTCTTTTAAGCCTAGTCACATGACCTAAAGGACATTCAACAATATTAGACTTGGTAGCCTTGACCATAATTTCAGCTATTTCACTCATATCATGTTGATGACGGTAAACTTTGAATCGATCTACACAACAGCCACAATACCTGTGTGGCTTGCTGTTTTCTTCAACATGTTCAAAAGTGGTACTCTTGCTCAAAGCATCCATGATTTCCAACCCTAATTTCGCACCATCCAGTAGCTTCTTCTCGAAGTTCTCGTCGTCCATGAAAGCCATCAAGCTATCAATATGTTTACGCCAAATTCCAACTTTCTCTTTGATAATCATTTTATTAATATTCTCACCATGTTTCGGGAGGAGTAATTCCTCTTCATCATGATCATTATGCTCGACCTACTTTCGAATGATGCCCTCTGCTTTACTCAAAATCATCGTCATCTCGTCCCCATCTTGTCTTAGCTTCTCGAGATCAACATCGTTCAACAGTTTAACCACACCAATAGCCGCGTCATCCAATTTTATAAATTTCTTAAACTCCTCAGAAATATCCTTGATATCATCGCTGGCTGTGTTGAGATTACCCATGACAGACACTTATAGTTTAGAGAGAGAAAGTACCAAAAAACCCCAAAAAATTCCAAAATCGATTAGCTCCTCGCTGGCGACTTCTCCGATTGCCTTCTAGGTCGCCGACGAGGGTTTTTCCTTCTTCCAATCAGCTTCTGCTCTTCACAGTTTTTTGGTTGGAGTTTCCGTTGTTTTCGTTTTCCGTTTTTTATGGTCGAGGTGCAATAAAAGGGATTTTCTGGTCATCCGGTCAGTTTGGTTGCTTCTTCAAGGTCGTTTGGCTCTCAATCGAGTGTCACGTTCTCCATATTTTGGTGCGATTTCCTTGGGCGTTTTCTTCCTCGGTGGTCTGCGCTTCGTGCATCACTGCCGGTGATTTTTTTTCTCCCTTCCTTGTGGTTAATAGTTTTTGTGTAGTTTCAATAAACTTTAAACGACTGTTTTATGTCTCTTAGCTGGGGTGGTTTTTGATTACCGTGTTTCTCTTTGTACTGGTTATGGTTCATTTTATGGTGTTGTTTAGTTGTTGGGAAAGGTGGTATTGTTTGCTATTATGGCGTCAAAACTAATTTGTGTTAAGTTTTCTCAAATATTTTGCTCGTTCCCATTTAACTGAGGACTTCTTTGAGGGTGAGGGAGATATGATGAACTGTATTATGCAGACAAAAGGATCTCCTATTCCCAATATAAAGGATTTGAAGGATAAGGGTTACAATTTTTACAAACAGAATTGCTTTGGAGCTGCTGCGTCTTGCTATGATGAAGCTTGTAAGCTTCTAAGTCTTGTTATTGACATGAAGGATAACTATGACACTTTTTTTGTCTGAACTTGGGGTCTCTTTAAACTTAAATTTGGCCGTTTGCGATTTAAAGCTATGTGAACATAAGGCATCAAATGATCATTGTTCTATAGTCTTGTCTTTTTCCCCCAAAAATGTTAAGGCTCTCTTCCAAAGAGGATTAGCTTTCATGAAGTTGAATAAATTTTTCGAAGCCAAATCTGATTTAGAAGCGGCTTTATTGGTTGAGCCTAAGAATAAGGACATTCTCAGGGAGTTGTGTGTTGTTAAGAATTGCCTTGCTATTAATTTGACTGGTAAGAAGAGTATTGAACATCCTTTGCAAGACCCAACCGGAAATGGTAAAGTCCAGGCCCATGGTGATGAGCCCCCTTTAAAAACTCTGAGAGAGTCAGGTAGTGATTATGACTGTAATTCTAGAGTTGGCCTTTCTGATTTTAACAGCAGCCTTTTCGGAGGAAGTTTTACCCATTTGAGTCAGACTGAGAAGTGTGGTATGGAGCTTGATTCTGATAAGCTTGTTTCGGATCAACAATCTTGTATTACTTTTGTGTCATCCTTTACAAGTAAGGTCTCTAGTAGTTTTGATGGTAGTGTTATGGCTAAGTCTAAGTCTGTAGATGAGGATGGCCCCAACGGTGACTCGAAGAGGGGTTCCCATGGTACGGGTAAGAAATGTTCCAATTTCGTAAGAAGGGCATAGGACACTCAGTGCTAAACATTGATGGGTGTACCTATAACAAACTTCTCGATGGTAAGGAAGTGAGGTTTTTCCATACTTTTCACTTATCAACTTTGAAGATCCGGGTTCTTAATCCATGCACCAAGGAGCCTGATACAAGTTCTGTCATCCCATATAAGAAGAAAAGAAAAAGACGGAAAAGGACAAAAGGTTTGCAGGCTGGTACTCCGACTACTGTGGCAGATGGGATCAAAAGTGATGTTTTGCCTTTATCTTCTGTGGCCTCTAACAAGACTTTTGACGGTGATATGTCGGTTGAAGAAGTGACTTCAAGCTTATTTGGTAAGTTCGTCGACAACCAGGCTTTAGGCGGCCTTTCCGGGGGTAGTTCTTATCAACCTCCATATTTCATCTTCACATCATCAAAGCCGAAGGTTGCTAAAGTGTTCCTTGCTAGAAGACAATCAAGAAGAGTTCAAAGCCGAAGAGAAGAATCTCCAAGACGCAATGTTTATATCTTCACAGGTAAATTTCCACGTTCTCGTGACGTGAGTGTGTCTTGTTGCAGGTACTCTCTTAAAGCTCAATTACTGAAGAAGAGAAAAGAGACGACATCCTCAATATGCTACCCCAACAACACTTCTAAGAAATCTCGTATTTTAAGTTTTCCCACCCCTAATTTAAATTTAAGTTTTTGTATTAATAATGTAGTAGTAGCACCAGACCTACCGCGTCCTAAGTGCTCTATGTAAAACACTTTCTTTACCGTTGTCAAAAAAAAAAAAAAGGCTATCTTGGCAACTTTCTTGTAATCAGCCTCCTCTTCAGCATCAACTACTCCCTCATCACCGACAGGCCCGTCTAATAATAGGTGCTCTATGTGCATTTGCACTGGGCCTCAAAATTTTGGGGCCCAAACTTGACAAACCCATATACTAGTTGAAAAAAAAAAGGTAATCAAACCAAAAGGCACGGTATACTGATTATATTTCATAGTCAGTATTCCAATCCCTAATCTCATCTCCTTCTCCAAATAAAATTATTTTCCTTCCCAAAATAAATTAAACTAATTGAACTTGCTCTTTAATCTTGTTTCTTTTTCTTTCAATCTTTAAATATGCCCAAATCAATGCATCACAAATCATTCTAAATTTTCAATTGAAGAGATTAAAATCAAAACTCGGTCCCCAGTTTCAATCGTCTGCAAAAGTTCAAGTTATATACCCGTATTAAAAAAGAATTTGTATACAATTTTTGGTATTTAGACAAGTGATCATAACAGAGAAATTAGACCTTATCTGCACTGGTAGAGCATCACCAATAAAACTTGTAGCTCCTCATTTGCACGCTTAGAATAATCCTTCTTGTCAACCTCCAAATTAAATAGATTCGGAGCTTTTATTCCTCCCGATGAGAACGATTGCATGCCCCAGCAATTTTCAATCGAAACGCTCTCCAAAGACGGCAATTCCAAAATATAATCATGATTTGGATCTCCAGGTGAAAACCACCTCATTTCATCGCAACATGCTAGCGTTACGTGATGTAATTTGGGTGCTACTAAAGGCTCATATGAGAATGACAAAAACTTACAACAATATGCAATTCGCACAATTTCAAGAGACGGCAATTTTTGAACCTCACCCGTTTCTTCGGACACAAAATGCTGTAGACAATCACAATACCATATCTTCACGTCTTTTAGTTTCGGAGATGTCAAGGGTCCTGAATAAAATGATTGAATGTTCTTACAGCTGGTCATGATGAACTCTTCAAGTGATGGAAAGTGTAACGGAGTAGTAGGTTTGGAAGCAAAGTTGGTGATACTCAAATACTCCAAGCTCAGGGTCTTAAGGCGAGGAAAACTATAAGCTCTCTCGTCTCCATCTTCAGCTAGCTCATCCATGATTACTACTTCCATGTTTTTGCATTCACTAATCTTGAGAATTTCGAGCTGCTGCAGTTGTTCTCTACCCTTAATGAATAGATCAGCTGAGAATACATATTTCCATTTTAAAACATTAATAGAGAGGGTGCAAATATTTTTGAGCAGATGCAGCGGCAATATCCTCAGTTTGGGCAAAGACACAAGCGTTATTTTTGTCAGTCGTTCGCATAACATCACAGCATTAACATCTTGTTCACTCTCAAACAATTGCTCCAAATTATAGCAGCCCTCAACAGTAAGGTATTCCAAGTTCGGAAGCTGGGAATACGTCCAGATGACCTCTCTATCTACAGTTGAAACTGAGAATAGAGTTTTGATATCGTCGAAATTCGTCACTTCCAGATGGGACAATTTTTGAGAGATGAAGTGTGGAATGGACGTCAACCCATGGACCTGACCAAGTGTTAACTTTTGCAAGTTCGGAACAGGGTTTAATGAGATGCTACCACTTTCGCTTTCTGATGAAGACCAATTCCATAGCCTCATAACTTCGTTCGACACACGACTTACTTCCAGGTCCTCTAGGCATGGAAATTCAATCTGCATATTAATAATCATTAACTTTTTAGTTAACCAAATATGAAATATATTTGTTATTTTCCATTTATTATCTAGACCAATTCTACATTTCCTCATCATGTATCACTAATGAGAATAATACCTTGTCGGAGAAACAAGCGGTCGAGTTTTCTGACTCATCAAAATTAGTCAAATTACCAGCTTCGGACAAACACAGTGATTTCAAATTAGGAAACTCAAGTTTACAACTTCCTCCATAGAACCTTTCAATTTTGGGACAATATGCCAAGGAAAGACGCTTCAGTAACTGAAAGTTGATAACACGTTTACCAACTCGACCCTCTTCCGTCTCTTTCGTTATGACTTCCTGTAACTCGGGACACGTACTTATGGTAAATTCTTCAAGTTGCACAAGTTCACCAAATATAGACGGAGATCCCAGGCTTTGCAGTTTTGTACATCCGGAAATATTTAGTATCTTCAAACGCTGAAAGCTTGAAACGTCGCATGCCTTGCTCCACAGCGTCACAATTGTTTCATTGAAGGACATCCTTAAACTCTCAAGAGAAGGAAATTTGCTCTGGCACATATTAAAACGTCACAAGTTAGATGTTTATTGCACGTCTGTCCAATGGATTCAAGTTATTCATTAGCAATATTGAGGTCAATAAAAGATAATTTTTCTCTTATATTAAATCGAACTAAAATACTTCACAAAAGCTGCATGAAAATAGTGATATGATGAAGGACAATTTGTTGGGAATAGGTCAAGTGATTGCGTTAATCATAAAATGGTCTGTTTCCGTTGTTGCGCCATATGAAGGTGTATGTTGAGGATAAATGGAGAGTGTTCAAGGCATACCTTTGCATCAAAGAAAGGACGATCTGTTGGGAATAGGTCAAGTGATTGCCCTGACATGCTTGATAAGCTTCGCACAAGGAATAGGTCAAGTGATTTCAAAAGCGGAAAAGAGACGATATCTGTTTCATTTTCCGCTACAGACGCATCCTTATTAACAATGAATCTCAAAAGTTCACACTCTCCGACAACAACCTCACTCAAGTTAAGTGGAACGAGAGTTAGAGGCAAACCACACTTCAAGATGGGCAAACCACGTAAAAAGAGGCGTCGGAGATTAGAGAACATTCTTGTTGGAGCTTTCCCATCACATATCATCTCTAATCGGTTCAAATTCGCTAGTCTTAAAAGCACCAGATTCGCAAAGGCCAGTGACTCGTCCTGATTGTTTGTGTTGATTAAAAATTCGACATTGCAGTTTTCAACATCCAAATACTTTAATTCCTTGAAGCCACCATCGTCTAACTCAGGGACTAAATTGTTTGTGAGCCTAGGAGAATCCACTACAACCAAACAATCAGTTATCTTCAGTAGCGCTCTTAACCAGGCGTTTTCACTTACATAAATATTCTTCAACTCCAAAACATAACGGAACGCAGATACCTCAGCCAAATCCCATTTGTAAGAATTGCAAACACGTATTCTAAACTTCCCCAGTTGCTCGACGAGCTGTACATTATTTACACTCCACAATTGTTCAACTTCAGATACCTCCATTTCAAGCACATTCAAGTGAGACAGCGTATCAAGCTCCCTTCCACTCGTCTGGTTATAACCCCAACCCCAACCATCAATAACTTCTGTATTTGTCGATGTCCAACAATCAAAACCATTCAGCATGTAAAGCCCTTCTAAATGATGTAAACGGGATAAGATATTAGCTGGGATCCTTTTCATACCTTTGCAACCTCCTATATCCAGCAAGCGAAGTTTGCTCAACTCCCCAATTTCAACACCTAATTCTTCCAAACTTGATTCGCGCAAGCTCAAAACAAGAAGGTTCACCAACTGACCAATCAATTTAATGTCTTTCAATTTACAGTGGTGCAAATGCAATGTCTTGAGACGCTCCAAGTTTTCCATTGATTCTGGTAGCCCCATATTAAAGTTCATATTTGAAAGACTTAAAACCTTGAGATTCTTCATTCCCACAAAGAAATCAGAAGGAAGAGTTGTTGAGCATATGTCACCTCTTAATAACAAGATTTCAAGCATAGGAGCTTTCACTCCACTCAGTCGAGAAAAATCATTGCCAGACATTAATGATATAGCAGTGAGCTTCTCAAACGTCTCCTCACACATCCATCGAGGAATGCTTTCGACTAAAGTCATGCTATCTTTGCCTGCCAAATGGTGGGAAAATAGTATGCATTACCAATCAAGTATCTTATACCCATGATATAGAACATTTTGCGAAAAGATTTGATAACAAAAAATATTCATAATCAATATTATCCAATGAAGTTCGTAGAGAGTGATATAACATTACCTTTATCAATAAATGAGATGGCCGATGCACGAACAAGATCATGAATCTTAATCTCCCCATCCAAATCACCTTTTAATAACAATGACGATGAATTGAGTTCGTTAGCCCATGTAGATGCTTGCTCCATTGCCTCTGAGAGACCATTGACACGTTGAAATAAATCCAACCCAATGCCATATCTCATCAAGTCGTCAACACTTATAGCTGAATCAAGGGGAGATAAACAAGCAAGAAATAAAAATGTCCTTTTTTCTTCGATATCAATTAGCTTGTAACTTGTTTCAAGAATTGAGTATGTCTCACGATACTCACTAATGACTTGACTCGAAATAGGCTTTTCTGATGTCTCTGCAAAATGACACCACATTGGCAAATCTTTACCCCTTAATGCACTCGCTGTTGTGGCAATTGCGAGAGGTAACCCACCACACTTCCTCAATAATCTATTTGCCACAGGTTTAAACTCTCCATCGTCGAATTTCTTTTCAGTTTGGTTTTCAAAAAGATTTAAAGCTTCTCTTTCGTTTAATAAGCCCACCTTATATATATTAGCATGTTGGACATCCATGAGCCTACACACTTGTTCTTCTCTAGCTGTAATCAACAGTTTACAACAAAAATCTTTAGTGTTCTCGCGAGGAATCCCCACGTCATCTAACTTAAGTTTCTTCCATACGTTGTCAAGGATTATAAGTACTTTTTTGTTGTCTGATTTCAGTTGATTATATAGAATGCGGGCACTTTGAGCTATAGTGTCCATATCGTCGAGTGTCAAGCCGATTCCTCCAGCAATTTGATTTTGAATGCTTTTAATATTTGGAGCTTCAGAAACCTCTACTACTACTCTTTTATCGAATAAATCACGAGCTCTTTTGTGGACAACTTCTTTTGCCATTGTTGTTTTTCCTGCATCCATACAAACTAAATTTAAAGATTGAAAGACTGAAAAGATTGATTAGAAGACGGGTTTGAGTGAGAAATGAGAATTAAATTTAAATAACGTGTCCCGTGTCCTAAATTTTATAGGATGCCGTGTCACGTGTCCGTGTCGTGTCCGTGTCAATGTCCGTTTCCGTTTTGGTGCTACCTAGATCATAGACATATAACGTCCATGGACTTACAATGTCAAATTTAAGCACTCAACTCTGATATTATTTAGCAAAAATAAAATAGTTCAAAGTGTATGTGAAATTGTTCGGTATATTGAGGTTATAAGGCCAACATTGTAGCCTATCGACTGTTACTCCTAGAGTCCTAGATCTTAGAAAAATCGTCCAACTTGCAAACCTGACCCAACCCAATCCACTTTTTAAGGGTCATGAACATGGTAATTTTAACTTGTGACGCAAGACGATTCGAACTCAAATTAGGGCTAGGACATACTCAACCCATGAACAGACTTGTAGATCTAAAAAAATAGCGAAAAATGCATATTTGCAACATGTTTATAAAATAAAATTGAAAAGGAAAATCGGAGTATAACTTACCGCAACCGCCCATGCCATATACACCTACAGCTTTAATTTGATCATCTTGTAAATCTACCAATATTTTCTGCAAAAGTTCTTCTCTAGACTCCAATCCCTCCATGAAGTCACTGGGTATCATTTCGAGTTCATCTGGTCTTTTACGCCTCGTCACATTACCCTGAGGACACCCATCAATCATAGACTTGATAGCCTGAACCATAATTTCAGCTAGTTCACTCATATCATGACGATGACGATAAACTTCGAATCGAACAACACACCAGCCACAGCATCTGTGTGATTTGCCAATTTCTTCAACCTGCTGAGACCCGGAACTCTTGCTCAAAACATCCATGACTTCCAATCCTAACACTGCACCATCTGGGAGACCCTTCTTAAAGCTCTCGTCATCCAGAAAAGTCATCAAGCTCCCCATACGTTTACGCCAACCTCCAACTTTCTCTTTGATGATATTTTCATTAACTAGTTGAACATCATTGCCATGTTTTGGCAGCAGCAGTTCCTCTTCGTTATGATCATTAAGCTCAGCCTCCTTCAGAATGACATCCTCTGCTTTACGCAACATCTCGTCCATCTCATTTCCGTCTCTCCTCAGCTTCTCGAGATCATTATCGCTCAACAGTTTAACCACAGCAACAGTCGTGCCATCCCTTTTTATAAAACTCTTAAATTCCTCAGCAATGTCTTTCAAAACATTGCTTGCAATCTTAGCGACTTTTTTGTAATCAGCATCCTCCTCAGCGTCAACTTCACCATCAACGATTTTTTGATTGCACTTCTTCTTCACCACATGGACCACAATATCAAAAGTTTCCCTATCCTCTTCCCATAACTTCTTCAAAAGAGGACGTTCTATCATTTTCACCACAATTTCCGCCACCCTTTCTTCTTTCATAAGCTTCTTCATTTCTTCCCTCTCGATCAACTTCATTAAACTATTCCGCCAATTTGCAGTCTCTCTTGTCATCTTTCGCAGATCGTCCATTTCTGTCATAACCTTTGTATCAAGGTCCAGCTTCTTTGCACATAAAACGTTAAGCTCGTTTATCAGAACAGTCATGTTATCATCATAACTCGTGATAAACTTGAAATACTCTTGTATTCTCTTGACAACCAATGTATCAAAATAACCCACCCCGGCTTTTACACCACCTAATATCGGGTCAGACATTGTTCAATCCTCCTCCGAAACACAAGCTATTTATTTGTTTGAATTTTGTTGAAATAACTTCCAAAAACACAACACTCTCCGGGAACAATAAGCTAAAATTACAAAGAACTGACAAATATCGATAATTGAAGGATAAATCACTCTAAGAGACCTGAAGAAATGGAGAATCAGAGGAGTAGAACAAAAGCAATCAATTTCTGAAACTTCCTTTTTAAAACGAAATGTTGTTAATATTAATTTTTTGCTGGGTGACAGTGGGAGACATGTGGATTGTGCAGTATTCAAAGAGACTAAATAATTTGGGTCATCAAATAATTGCCCAATTAATATAATTAGTCGGCATTTTATTTTATAATATCGGATACCTCTGCATATCCTAGTCTGATCTTCTCGTGTTTATAAATCAGAGTATAAACAATCGTGCTCGGTTGTGTAGACAGCGATGTTTGTAAAATCAATTCTGGCAGGCAACCTGTATTGGTCTCGACGTCTAGTATCGGCTTTATATACCTTTGTATTCGCTGTATCGATCAAATGTCAACCACATCGTAATTTGAACGGACCATTTTAGTAACCATTTGTTAGTTAAGGGGGAAATACTTCCACCAATCCAGCATAAAGACCAAAATTTAATATTATCTCCGTCTCAATCATTTGTGTATAACTTTATTAAAATACCTATCACAAAGAAGTTAAACAAATGATTGAGACAGAAGCATGAGCAAGCAAATTGTTATTATATCAAGAAAAAGTGACGAGAATTTTGGGAGGTTTCCAAAATACTCGCAACTTAAATACTTTCAGCATAACAACAGAAATTTAATACTCATTCCGTCTCAATCATTTATTTACCCGAAGGGAGAACCATGCAAACAAGTAATCAATCGCAATAGTAAACAAATGATTATTTGACATTACCAACTCAAATGACGGGGGATTAAAATAATATAAATTGCAAATAATCAAATAATTAAAAGTAGTTGATACCTAAAATCATAGAAAGCTTAATTCCGCAATAATCGGCGTTGATTAAGCGTAGTGACGCCTTTCAATTGAAATAGATAACATAAATATTGCAAGAGCTTCATGTTTGATTAAGATTAATTGAGGAATTTAGCCATGGTTGAATTTCTGGAATCTTGGATGCTGAAATTTAGTTGATAGAGAATACGATGAAACCGTAAAACTAACCATATGAAGGGCCGTGCAAATTTAGGTTCGGCACGGAATTTTTTAAAAAGTTCCGGTCTCTAGTGTTTTAGGTCTCGTTTGATTGTTCGTAGGAATATAATTTCACAGGAATATCGGATTCATGGGAATTAAATTCTAACATGAAAATCATGTGATCGAATTTAGCAAATTCGTTTGATCATAGGAGTTCAATTAACACAGGAGCTTAGAACTCCATTATGGCGGAGTTGGAAAATCATGTGATTTTCAAACTCTTATATTTTGCCAAAAAGAGGGGTAACCAAACACCCTTTAATTTTGCAATTCATGGGATTTCTATTTTCCTACGTTTTGTATGGGGTAACCAAACGAGACCTTAGTATCGGTTCTCGGGGAAAAAGAAAGACGCATTTGATGTATTGCATATCCATTTAGTAATCGAGCTTATATGTATTTTTTTTAAGCGTTTAAATTTTGTAAGTTGTATTTGTTGTGAAATAAAGAGTAGAGAGAAGGCCTCATATTCCATTATGAGGGGTATATATACAAATACAATGAGTTTCCATAATACAATAATTGTAAATATCTTAACATATGGACATCCATATAATATTACATAATAATATTTCATAACACTCCTACTTGGATGTCCATTATTGGAGAACATGTCTCGTTACAAATGGTGAGTTCTGATGACCGCTTGTAACTTTGTAAAGAGTAGGATCACCTATTCCAGGCCGAGAGGTACCGGCTTCACTCCCTACAAATACTGCATCACGACTGCTTGATCCGCACACCTGGCCAGAATTTGAAACCTGCAACACAATGGAAGTAATTATATTAATATCAATTATACTTTTTCCAACATAATGTTCATTTCCAAGGAAACCAAAGACTCAACCCACTAAAAAGTCTTAGTTCCAACATGATTTGAGGTCGGCTAACATAAATCATCATTACACCATTAATGATAAGCAAAACCTTCCTCCTCCCGTGAAACCTCTCCCCTTAACAAAATCGAAATAATTGCAATGTATGAGTTAAAAATACAATACTAAATTAGGTTATGAGTCCTTCGAAGTTCAAAACGGTATCCAGACTTACACCCCTTTATAAAAGAGAGGAAAGTGTTCGAAAAGCCAGAATAGGGTATATGTCCAATGAAATGCCCAATTGAATGTTCACACATGAATGTTACAGACCAAGCAGGTTATCAGTTGGTATCTCTAACAAATTTTCAATACTTTAACATTGTAATATGACTTGCAGTACTTCCAACAATGTGATGAGATTAACAATGAACTTCACCTTAGCATCTTTAGTTGATCCTGGATAATTTCTATCGGGGCTTTGCTGCGTAGGCGAGTTGTCTATCCTCTTACAAGACAAATCTGCTCAAAGCCAACCAGAAGCCTGTCATCCTCACTCCTAACGTAGATACGATACCAAAGTTCAATTCAATCCATGTTATAACATACAAATACTGGGAATTAATATATTGAAGATGATAACAAAAACAGCAAAAGCGCCGGGTTAAACGTAAACTACTCATTATACAGCAAAGGAAATCGCATTTTGAATTTCTGATAGTGCCAGGTTGTCATTGCCAGCATGAGGCGATCTAGAGCTGGGTCCAACAGCATTCTGAAAAAGATGACTGAATATGTTAGGGTGCAAACTCATGTCCCACATCGATAGAATAAAGATGGAATATCATCTTTATAAGTGTCCCAAAGAATGGGCTAGACACGCTGATGCATCAATAGGTCCCAAGACTTGAAGGTGGCGTAAACTGTAAGGCATGGAACTCCTAGCTCGGAATAAGTCCTTGAGCAAGCCCGGTCCAGGGTTAAATGGATGAAAGGCGTCATAGGTCTTGTGTGACAAAGACCATTTGTGTACTATAATTGTTGATCAGGTGGACCCTTATCGGGTTGGGTACCACAGGTTTGATTGGTCCTTTTTAGGTTGGATGCCAGAGACCGTTTGTTGGATGCCAGAGACCGTTTGTGTTCTAGGGATTCTGAAGTGGCGGACTCGGTACAGGGTATATTGGAGGTAGAGGATGTTCTATATGAAAGTGTAGCAAATTCCCAAGAAGCGCACATGGACATGCTAGGTCAGGAGCATGTGGGGCCACTCATTTGACCAGGCGATGGCATGTGGTGCAAGACATGGCTCGTGGTAGCATGGTGTGTCGGCTAAGGGGAGGTTATCAAGACTTGGTGATGTTTCGGGTGTTTAGAGGTTGGGGCTGTAGAGTGTGGGCGTTCTCCATGGAGGTCAAGGTCAAGGTCCAAGTTAAGATGATGGTCCTTGGTTTGAGAAGAGGATTGTTAGGGTGCAAACTCATATCCCACATCGATAGAATAAAGATAGAAGATCATCTTTATAAGTGTCCCAAATAATATAATAGTATGCGGTCTTTTGGGAAGGAGCCCAAGAGTAAATCCGTGAGGGTATGGCCCAAAGCGGACAATATCGTACTATTATGGGTAGTGGACATAGATACAGCAGAGGCCCACCGCACAACAGAATAAGTACACAACAACTGACTTACTTTTAGATTTTACGACTAACAGTCAACTAAGGCCAGTAATAGTTACTGGTGGTGTTGAGATCTCTTCCCATATGTGTGTAAGGGGCATTGTCCTACATCGGTAGAATACTAGTGAAGGGTCTCTTCCAAGATGTGGCGACGGTGCTCGAGATGGCGCAGAGTAGTATCGTGGTTGCGGAGTAGCGCCACCGTTGGACTCTCTACCTTTGTTGACCAGAGATGCGGAGTAGCATCGTGCGGAGTAGCCTGCTCGGCCCGACATAGGGTTGTGTCGGGTATGGAGTAGCGGCAAGTGAGGGGGAGTTTCAGCGCGCACACACACATATGAAAGGGGGAGATTGTTGAGGTCTCTTCCCATATGTGTATGAAGGGCATTGTCCCACATTGGTAGAATAATAGTGAATGGATTAGCTTATAAGTAAGTGGGCTACTCCTATCACCAATTGATTTTAGGATGAAACCTCACTTGCATGTGGGTTGATATATGTTTATTTAGTCATTCTTTTCCCTCTTTTTTAGGCCCGTTTTGGCCCCGTCTTGCCACGTTTGCTTGCTTTTGTGTCCCGTATTTCCCGTTCTGATAGTTTTTATGCCGTCTTGTAGGAATTGAGACGGAAACATGAAATCGGGAACAAGTGAAGTCATTGGAAGAGGAAAAAAAGAAGAAAGAGAAGAAAATGTTGAAAAAGGTGTCCCAGCCGGTGAGCCACCGCCAGCTGGCCAGCCGGCTGGGGACCCCCAGACTTAGCCCAGGAATAAAAGAAGAGTACATGCGTTCCCAGCCGGTCAGCCCACCGGCAGCCAGCTGACCGACCCTGCGTACCTGATGATCAAAATCCTCCAAAAACTTACAGAAGACTCCCAGCCGGTCAGCCAACCGGCAGCTGGCTGACCGGCTGTGCATGCCTACTACTTATCAAATGTCAAAAATGAAACAGAAGACTCCCAGCCGACACACCTACCGGCGACCGGTCAACCGGCTGAGAGGACTTGATGACGAGTTCAGCCCATTTCTAATTTTGACCCATTTTTGTAACAAACTATAAATACCCCCATTTTATTCTGTTTTGACACACAACCCTAGATCTGAAATTTAGACTATATTTATGCAAGCTTTCCTTAATTAATCCTTAATCATTCCCTAATTGTAGCCTTAATTACTTAGTCATTTAGTTAAGCATTCAATAGTTTACATCTTGAATGTTGGGTTGTAATAGAAGATGTTGAAAGATTTCTTCCATTGCTAATCAAAGATTCAAGCTTTCTTTTGTTGTTGGTATAATCTTCTTCTTCTTTTAGTTTGTTCTTCATTAATTTATATTTGCTTTTTATTTTATTTCATTGCTCTATTTGTTATTCTAGATTAAACCATGTTTACCCTTTMATTTATGTTGTTCATTTCGATTGCTTGTCTTTCCTTAGGCATGTGTGAGTAGACTACCTCTAGGGTTTAGGGGGAACCTAGATAGGGGTTAGCTTTGGTTATGGGTGTTTGAAATTGAGTTTAAGGGTTAAAATGTCTAGCCTTCATAAGCATGCACACAAGGTGTTTGATGAATTGTATGAATGAAAATCCATGACTTTCTTCGACTCTTGCTTAGTTTCCTTATGAAAGAAAGTTGTAGGGATGCTAGTTTGCATGTTAATGATTTGATTGTGTGCATGGTGATGACTTTGCGTTCGTCTTAAGGAATAGCTAATAAATTAGTCTCGTTCCCAGGCTAGATCGTAACCCTTGACCTTCCGACACCCTTACCTAGTTGTCCTATCTAGGGGAACCCGACTACCCTAGCCTTAATCAATTGTTTGAATTCAATCATTACTTGTTTAGCTTTAGTCTAATTGATTAAACCATTTTATACATGTTTATATCCCCTATATTAGCTCGGTTTTTGTGCTTATTTCACTATTATTAGTGTTTAGTTGAGCTAATCCCGTGTTCTAGATGTTTTGCATRCGTTTAGTGTAATTTGTAGGAATTATAGCTTTCGTTAGCTAAATCCCGTCAAGAGAGCAAACATCGAGWTCAMAAGCTAASAGGAAATTGGATTGGATCACACTTGATCATGCAAGCTCAAAATGGTGAAGGAAATGATCACATGTCAAGGAAATGGCCCAAATATTCATGCATGGCAAATGTAAACAAATGAGAATTCAAGCCCAATAAAGGAAGTCCAAGCAACTTTGTGGAAATCCAAACATTGGATGCTAAACATATTCCACACACAAAGGCATTACCGGGTGCATAAAGACGCTTCAATGAGAATTATTGGATTCCATGGCCATTTATTATGGCCATTTATTATGGCCATTTAAGACAATAAAGCCGGATTCCTACGTCCCCGATCGGGGACGCCTAACCCCGACCCGGGTTGCATGCCTTTATGAGCTTTGGATTCTTCTAGGGTAGTTTACGTTTGTATCCTAGAATTACTATAAAAGGAGCCCTCTACTCTAACCTTAGGATCATTCTTACACTCATAATTCACACACACACACTTCTATTCTCTAGTTTATACTTTTCTCATTTCTCTCTTATTTTCATCATTAGTTTACATAAAACATTATAAATTTAGTTAGACACTTTGTGTGGAGAGCTAAGTTCTCTTAATCTTGGAA
>VHZZ01002073.1:95621-109274 GCA_009801015.1 Silene noctiflora
GTTGTTGGAGGACGGGTTTCATAGTCCTATGTTGGTTGATTCTCATGAAATTCACTTGGATTGAAATTTTGGTTTTCTTTGGCAATTATATATATATGAATAAGAGGTTTTAGAATGAGAAACAACAAAAAACAAATAGAAAAGAAGAAAAGTCTTGAAAAATAACAAAAAGAGTCTTTGATTGTATATATTTTATTGGGAAGAAAAAGAGAAAAAAGAAAATGAAAATGAAAGAGCGAGCAACACCCCTATTCATCATTCAAGGAGTAGAAAAAGCTGTTGCTAAATAAAAGGTTCTATGATGTTTTTTCAAAGTGAGTCGGGTTTACACAATTTTTGCATGGATTTCAATTCAAGTTCCTTGTTAGGGTGTAGACGTTGCTCATTTGTTGTACCAAAGACCAAGTGAAAGGATTTGAAATGGTTTCGACAGTTTTTCCAATTTGAGTCGGGTTTATGCAATTTTTGCATGGGTTTGGGAATCAAATCTATGCTACAGCATAGACGTGTCTCATTTGTTGTAATAAGAAGTTGGACGATCGGTTTTTGACATTCTTGATTTGAACTCCACTTGTCCATACGGTGCTTGTACCAACCCCTTTCATCCCATTTCCGAGCCCCATTGCTACCCTTTGTTTCACTTTGTGTGCATTTCCTGTTTTTTGCATCTCATCTGACCATAGGAAGGTCTTACACACTAGATTGCGGGCACGTTCCATCGAGTCGGAGTAGGAGAGTGTTTTGGGTTCCTTTTTGTACAAAACACCCGTTCTTCAAATGAGTGCCGATTGGAAACCGTGAGGTTGTCGTTGGCCAAGGTCCTCTTAGTCATGGGTCTTTGGTTGAAACTTGCATTGGTTTTGTAATTCTCGGAGGTCTAGTTCCATTTTCCTTTTTTCCCGCTCTTGAGTCCGTTCCTTGAGCATTTATGTTCACATTAGGGTTGCTTGAGCCTTTGTTAGGGGTTTGAAACCTTGTTGGGATTCTGAGACGGTATTTCCCAACCAAGACCATGTTTTGTTGTTGATTCGGCCACTAGATGAGGAAAGTGGACCATTTCTTTTGTTATGATGCATTCTATTTGCTTCTTACGTGCTTTCATGTTAGGATGTATCAATTTTTCCGCAAGCCCCCTCTTGCCTTGCAACGGAGAACATACCTGCTTGTGTTTCGTTGTGAATTGAAGGGACGGTGAAGGCCCATTAATTGCCTCTCATTGGATGCTAGTTAGCTTAGTCTTTAGTTGTTTCATTACGGGTCTTAATTATATTTGTGGCTTACTCGAGGACGAGTAAGGCTTAAGTGTGGGGAATTTTGATATATGTTTATTTAGTCGTTATTTTCCCTCCTTTTTAGGCCCGTTTTGGCCCCGTCTTGCCACGTTTGCTTGCTTTTGCGTCTCGTATTTCTCGTTCTACTAGTTTTTATGCCGTCTTGCAGTAATTGAGACGGAAACATGAAATCGGGAACAAATGAAGTCATTGGAAGAGGAAAAAAAGAAGAAAGGGAAGAAAATGCTGAAAAAGGTGTCCCAGTCGGTGAGCCACCGGCAGCCGGCTGGGGACCCCCAGACTTAGACCAGGAATAAAACAAGAGTACAGGCGTTCTCAGCCGGTCAGTCCACTGGCAGTCGGCTGACCGGCCCTACGTACCTGATGATCAAAATCTTCCAAAAACTTACAGAAGACTCTCAGCCGGTCAGCCAACCGGCAGCCAGCTGACCGGCTGTGCATGCCTGCTACTTATCAAATGTCAAAAATGAAACAGAAGACTCCCAGCCGGCACACCTACCGGCGGCCAGTCAACCGGCTGGGAAGACTTGATGACGAGTTCAGCCCATTTCTAATTTTGACCCATTTTTGTAGCAAGCTATAAATACCCCCATTTTATTATGTTTTGACACACAACCCTAGATCTGAAATTTAGACTATATTTATGCAAGCTTTCCTTAATTAATCCTTAATCATTCCCTATTTATAGCCTTAATTACTTAGTCATTTAGTCAAGCATTCAATAGTTTACATCTTGAATGTTGGGTTGTAATAGAAGATGTTGAAAGATTTCTTCCATTGCTAATCAAAGATTCAAGCTTTCTTTCGTTGTTGGTATAATCTTCTTCTTCTTTTAGTTTGTTCTTCATTAATTTACATTTGCTTTTCATTTCTTTGCATTTTATTCCATTGCTCTACTTGTTATTCTAGATTAAACCATGTTTACCCCTTCATTTATGTTGTTCATTTCGATTGCTTGTCTTTCCTTAGTCATGTGTGAGTAGACTACCTYTAGGGTTTAGGGGGAACCTAGATAGGGGTTAGCTTTGGTTATGGGTGTTTGAAATTGGGTTTAAGGGTTAAAATGTCTAGCCTTCATGAGCATGCACACAAGGTGTTTGATGAATTGTATGAATGAAAATYCATGACTTTCTTCGACTCTTGCTTAGTTTCCTTATGAACGAAAGTTGTAGGGATGCTAGTTTGCGTGTTAACAATTTGATTGTATGTATGGTGATGACTTTGCGTCCGTCTTAAGTAATAGCTAAGAAATTAGTCTCGTTCCTAGGTTAGATCGTAACCCTTGACCTTCCGACACCCTTACCTAGTTGTCCTATCTAGGGGAACCCGGCTACCCTAGCCTTAATCAATTGTTTGAATTCAATCATTACTTGTTTAGCTTTAGTCTAATCTTGCTATTAGCTTATTGATCCTCTTAATGTTTGTTGACTAAAATATAGGCTCGAACGAACTAAGCCTACACCCCCGCCATCCTTGTGGACTGACACCCAAGTTTATACTACTTATTTGGGTTCTTTACAAATAGTTTTTGATTAGGGAGTTGACGATAAATCCTTACCATCGTGGGTCGGTCTCATGCACTAGGGGCAACAATCATGAGGCACTAACCAAACTAGCTAGCTCACTGTAGTAAGATTACAACGGCGAGGTTTTCTCATGGCCTTCATGATCTGAATACGTGTTACAGGATCTAGCAACACAAAAAGGTTGGTTTCGAGTATGTTCGGTCGAGAACTACATCAAATGACGCCTATTTCACAATAAAGAGAAGCATAACCACTTTATAGGCAATTTTACTTTATTTCATCACAATTTAGAACCAAAGATTCCGGAGTCTGACTTCATTAAAAATAGCATTATTAATCAAGTATTAAGATCTAAAACAATTATTAATTCCCTTTAATCATAAGACTAGAACTAGAATATGAGCTTAGATGGTCATTAGCTTATTATGGTACTTGGACAGGTTCACCAACATATCTTGCAACTCCTCATTTGAACACTTAGAATAGTCCTTGTAGTCAACCTCCAATTCACATAAATTGGGAGCTATTATTCCTCCCGAAGAGAACGATAACATGTCCCAGCACTCTCTAACAGAAGCACTCTTCAAAGACGACATTTCCAAGATCTCGTCTTGATTTGAATCTCCGCGTAAAAACCACTTCATTGTGATGCAGTTATATAGAGTCGTGTGATTCAATTTTGGAGCAATTAATGGCTTGAAGGAAAATGACAACAGCCTTGGACAGCTACTAATATACACGCTCTCTAAGGATGACAATTCTCGAACTCCATTCATTCTTTCAGGTAGAAAATACTCCATTTTATCACATAACTTTACTTGCAACTCTTTTAATTTTGGAGTTGTGAAGGGTCCTGACCAAAATGATTGAAGTTCATCACACTTATCCAATTCAATACTTTCAAGTGACGGAAAGTGTAATCCAGTATTTGGTTTGGAGGCAAACTTGGTGATTTTCAAATCAGTTAACATTACTGCAGCAGGATCGTCATCCTTTTCAAACAACTGTTTCAAAGAAACATAGTCACTGACAGAAAGGTTTTCCAACTTTGGAAGCTGGGAATATGTCCCGCAGACATTGTCATTCAACGCTATTGAGAATAGAGTGTTGATATCATAGAAATTAGTGACAATGAGATGGGACAATTTATGAGAGACGAAGTGTGGAATGGACTTCAACCCATGGTTCCTACCAAATGTTATCTTTTGCAAGTTTGGAACAGGGTAGTTCTTTGAGTAGTTGTGTATAAGTAGCAGCATGTATTACGATCATTATCATTGAATAATAACCTAGGCATTTAAGCCTTCTTCATTCCTTTCATATTCTATTGTTTATCATGGTATCATCGGAGCAGGTTTGATCCTCGCATCCGTCACAATAATTTCCACCAAATTACATTATTTAATTTATGACGCAACTCGGAGGGGATTCTGATCTTGACAAAGGAAAAGGCTCTGAGAGTAGTAGTGCGAAGATGACAATACCACCTTCGTCGCCCTTATTCCTTCACCCCTCCGACAGTCCGAGTCTCAAACTGACTCAGACCATTTTCAACGGAGAAAACTACAATTTCTGGGCTGATGCGGTACGCAACGGGCTTGATGCAAAAAATAAGTTAGGCTTTGTTGACGGTACCGTCTCAAAACCCGAAGGCTCAGAAGACGACAATTATGAAGTTGTAGCTTGGCGTCAATGTAATGCCATGGTGAAGGCTTGGTTACACAGCATGATAGACGAGAAGTTGCATCCAAGCATCGCCTTCTTAGGCACTGTGCTTGAGATTTGGCAGGAATTGAAGGAGCGTTATTCAGTAGGAAATGCACCCCGCGTTCATCAGCTCAAAAGTGAATTGACAGAATGTCGTCAAGGGAATCTTTCCGTCGTGGATTATTATACTCACCTCAAATCCATATGGGATAAGTTAGCAAACTATAGCCGCGTGCCAGTCTGTACCTGTAGTGTCGGCGCTGCATTAGCCAAGGAGAAAGTGGAAGAGAAGGTACACCAGTTCGTTATGGGACTCAATACTGCTTTGTATGATCATCTACGCTCCAATTTGCTGATGGAGGACAATCTTACCTCTTTGAGTCGTGCTTATGCACTCGTTCTGAGGGAAGAGCGATACAAGGCAGTCACTCGGGTCCGTGAAGAGCAAGCTGAAGTAGCAATGGCCGCTCAAACTGGCGGAGGTCGTGGTGGACGAGCTTCTTCGATGGAGGAACCAAAGGAGTATGAACCACCACGCTGCACACACTACAATAAGTGGTATCATACGGAAGAAAACTGTTGAGAGAAACTCAGCATCAATGGTAGAGGACGAGGCAGAGGAAGGAGAGGTGGCCGTGGCAACGGCTGTGGTGGACGAGGCACTAGAACTTCTAATTCTAACCAGGTTGCTAATGCTGCCACCACAAGCGAAGGAGAATCCTCCAAAAGGGACTTCACGGCTGAAGAAGTGGAGCAGCTAAGGATTCTTCTCGCTGCCAAGTCTGACGGCAAAGAAAAATTAACAGGTACGAATCATGTAAAACTAAATGAATGGATGCTTGACAGTGGTGCCTCACACCATATGACGGGATGTCGAGAGTTGCTTAAAAATCAGTGGCAGGGAGAGCCGTCAACGATAGGATTGCCAGACGGATCCACCATTTTAGCACGAGTACATGGGACAGTAGTGTTAAATAAATCCTTCGAACTAAAGGATGTTTTATACGTCCCTAATTTAACCTGCCATCTTATTTTGATTCAGCAACTTATTCGTGAAAATAATTGCTTTATGACTTTTAATTATGATTATTGTATAATACAGGACCAATCTACGAAGACGGAGATTGGACGAGGTGAGCAGCGAGACGGAGTCTACTACATGAAACTAGTGGAAGAAATAGTGGCACGGACAATCATTGATGAAGGACGGGTATGACATCGGAGATTAGGTCATCCCTCAAGCAATGTTTTTCCATATTTAAGCCTTTTAATTAAGAAAACTTTATCTTTCAATTCCGCTTCTCTTTGTGATGCTTGTTGTCGCGCCAAACAGACCCGATCTTCATTTCAACTCAATAATAAAAGACATGATATTTTGTTTCATTTAATCCATTGTGATATATGGGGGCCGTATCATGCTAGTAGGTTGTTTGTCCGAGGCACACTATTTTATGACCATCATTGATGACCATAGTAGGAGTGTTTGGGTCCATCTTATGAAGGATAAAGGGGAAGTCGGTGATTTAATGAAACATTTTTGCAAAATGGTAAACACACAGTTTGGGAAACAAGTCAAGATCATCCAAAGTGATAACGGTACTGAGTTTCTTTCGGGCCATTTAAAACAATTTTATAGTGAGAATGGAATGCTTTTCCAAACTAGTGTGACTGACACCCCTCAACAAAATAGACGGGTAGAGCGTAAACACAGGCACCTCTTAGAAAAAGCAAGGGCTCTTCGTTTCCAAGCTCATTTACCCATCGAATTTTGGGGGGAGTGTGTCTTAACCACAACCTACCTCATCAACTGAACACCTACCCAAGTCTTGCAAGGTCGTACACCTTATGAGCTCTTATACGACCACCCACCAAATCTCGAAAATTTACAAGTCATGGGATGCCTTACGTATGCCCATAATAAACAAAGACCAAAAGATAAATTTCAAGAGCGAGGGACCCGATGTGTCTTCATGGGTATCCAAAAACTCAAAAAGGATGGAGGTTGTATGATTTAAAAACACATCTTAAAATTGTATCCCGTGATGTCAAATTTTACGAACACATTTTCCCATACATTATTTCGAATGACACTTACCCACATGGGTCTTGGGTAGAGTTAGATGACACACAGGAGGTCGTCACAGATTGTACGGTTGAACAACCAAATTGCGACACACCAACAACCAAAACCACCCCTGTTTCGCCAAATGAACAACCCATTAACTCAGAAA
Source organism: Silene noctiflora (assembly GCA_009801015.1). NCBI lineage: Eukaryota > Viridiplantae > Streptophyta > Magnoliopsida > Caryophyllales > Caryophyllaceae > Silene > Silene noctiflora. Next base: position 102,378 of record VHZZ01002073.1, read on the forward strand.
CATAGGCCATGGAGCGAGATACAGGGGGAGTTTCAGACGTCATTATTCAGGGGGAGAATGGTGTAGGTGTTGACATGGAGAATGAAAAGGTAAGGGAGGAACCGAGGCTTGGGAGAGGAGAAAGACAAAAATTTGAGCCCGCATGGAGAAATGATTACATTTGAAAATCAACTCGTGTCATGTCCACAAGCAAAGCTCACACGTACCAAGCTCCGTCTTCTACGAAAGGTACTCGTTATCCAATAATTGATTATGTCACAAGTRGTTGTTTTTCCGTTTGTCACATGAATTTCATAGGGGCCATTGATGCGGTAAAAGAACCGAGGAATTACTTTGAAGCCATAAAGAAAGATGAGTGGAAGGTTGCCATGGAAAATGAAATAGACGCACTAGAGAAGAATGAGACTTGGAAAGTTGTAGACTTACCAAACGGTAAAAGACCTATTTGGTGCAAATAAGTCTACAAAATCAAGCACAAAGCGGATGAGACTATTGAAAGGTACAAGGCTCGCTTAGTAGCACAGGGGTTCACCCAAATTGAGGGAGTGGATTACCATGAAACATTTGCGCCGGTAGCTAAGATGACCAGTGTTCGACTCCTATTGGCTGTGGCGGTGATAAAGAAGTGGAATATTGCCCAATTAGACGTGAATAATGCTTTCCTTCATGGTGACTTGAGTGAAGAAGTTTATATGAAGTTGCCACTAGGATTCAAAGCCAATGGTTCAGGTAAAGTATGTCGTCTTTTGAAGTCCCTTTATGGTTTAAAACAAGCCTCAAGAAATTGGTTTGCAAAATTGACGGATGCATTAAAGGGTTATGGTTTCACACAATCAATGGCGGATTATTCGTTGTTTACTATGAACAAAGACGGTATTTTTATTACTATTTTAATCTATGTTGATGATATGATCGTGGTAAGTGAGGATATCAAAGCCTGTCACAGCCTAAAGCGCTTTCTCGATCAAAAATTCGAGATCAAAGATCTTGGTCGACTTAAGTACTTCTTGGGTATAGAAGTAGCACATGGAGCAGCGGGTTTATTTCTTAGCCAACGAAATTATGCTATGGAGATCATCAAGGAAGCCAAAAATGGAGGGAGCAAGACCAGTTAACACTCCCATTCCTCAAAATCATCAATTCGCTCTCGCCGAGGGCCATGTTTTAAAGGATCCGATGATGTATCGAATATTGGTCAGGCGTCTTGTTTATCTTACCATCACCCGACCTGATTTGGTATATGTAGTGCACACTTTATCACAGTTCGTGCATAACCCGCGGAAGGAGCACTGGGACGCATCACTGCGAGCGATACGATACATAAAGGGAAATCCAGGAAAAGGCATTGTGATGAATAAGGATACGGTATTTCAGCTCCACGGGTATTCAGATTCTGACTGGGCACGGTGTCCTTTAACGAGAAGGAGCTTGATAGGGTACTTTGTTTCATTGGGCAACACGCCCATATCTTGGAGGGCTCGGAAGCAGCCCACGGTGGCCTTGTCAACCGCAGAAGTGGAATATAGAGCAATGGCGGCAGTCACACGTGAGCTTATTTGGGTAAAATCCTTTCTTGAATCTCTCAGCATTGCTCACAAACAGCCAATGTGAGTTTTGTGCGACAATAAGTCGGCTCTACACATTGCTAAGAACCCGGTTTTCCACGACCGCACAAAACACATTGATATAGATTGTCATTTCATTCGGTAACATTTGGTTAACAAAAACATTGAAGCGTTTTATGTCCCGAGCAAGGAACAAATAGAGGACCTTTTCACTAAAGCTCTTGGTGGTGAAGCGTTTGACTATTTGCAGGGTAAGTTGGGAATTCGGCTACCACATGCTCCAACTTAAGGGGGAGTGTGAAAATATATTGTTCATATATTATCCGAATATATGGGAATATATCTTTCATATTTTATATTATACACTTTCACATATTGTTGTGATTTGTATCCTTGTAATCTTATTGTTACCTTAACTATAGGAATATTTTTAGGGTAGTTCTTTGAGTAGTTGTGTATAAGTAGCAACATGTATTACGATCATTATCATTGAATAATAACCTAGGCATTTAAGCCTTCTTCATTCCTTTCATCTTCTATTGTTTATCATAAGTTGCGACATCTACTTATCTTCAGTTCTTCAAGTTTGACAAGTGCACCAAATATGGACGGAGAACCCAAGCTCCGCAACTCCATACACTCTTCAATATGTAGAACCCTCAAATTATGAAAGCCTGAAAGGCAAGATTTCTGACTCCAGAGCGTACCAATTGCATCATTATACGACAATTTCAAACTCTCAAGAGATGGATATGTACTTTGTAGCACATATCAAGACGTCACATGTTAGTCTATTGTTAGATCTGAAGTACTAATTTCAGTATTTCACAAAGGAAATTCGCTTTTGGTGATAAATATGGAGTATAATTTTGTATTTCATGTTTTAGCAGAATTTTTTCGTCATTACTTAAGAGTTTTAGAATACGGAGTTTCAGTTAATGAAATGGTATTATGGTAAAGGCAAAACTACATCTTTGATTAACAATGATTATGTTCTAATTTGCATATTTCATTACTCTAACTTACCTCTGCATCGAAGAGAGAATGATATGAGGGCCCATACTCGTTGGTATCACCAGCGACGTTGTCCCCTACTGCGACCTCAAACACCTGGTTATGTGATTGCCCTAGCACACTTAATAACTGTGTCACATAGGTCAGGTGAAGTGATTTCAACTGAGGAAACATATTGGAATCCGTCTTGGTTTTTGCTACAGACTCATCCTTATTAACAATGAATTTTAAATAAGGACATGCTTCAATAGAAACTTCACTCAAATTGAGTGACAAGGTAATCAGAGGCAGTCCACATTTCAAGTTATGTAAATACGCAAGAGTGAGACATCGGAGATTAGAGAATACTTGTGTTGGAACTTTCCAATCGCATATCATCTCTAATTTGTCCATTTGTTTTAGCAATAAAACCTCCAGATTCCCGAATGCCATGGACTCATCCTGCACATTTGAGGTAATTATAAATTTGGCCTCACATTGGTGGATATTCAGATATTTTAAGTCCTTAAAATCGTCTTCATCCAACTACGGGACAACATTCTCGGTAAGTCTATTACAATTACTTAGTACCAAACATTCAGCTTTCTTCAGTAACGCACTTAACCAGTTGCTTAGACTTGGATCTACATCAATCAACTCCAAAATATAGCGGTACACGGGTACTAGTTCATAACTTCCGCAAGAATTGCGAACCCAAATTTTGAACTTTCCCATTTGTTTGCCTGCTGACCATTGTTCATGGTTGACAATTGATCTTGGGATACCTCCACTTCAAGAACATTCAAGTGAGACAACGTATCAAGCTCAATTCCACTTGTCAAGTTAAATCCCTCTCCATCACTAACTTGTGTAGATGTGGATGTCCAACCATCAAAACCATTGAGCATATAAAGATCTTTTAATAGAGATAAACGAGATAAGATATTAGCCCGGATCTTTTTCATACCTTTGCAACCTCTTATATCCAACAACCGGAGGTTGCATAACTCCCCAATTTCAACAGCTAACTCTTCCAAACTTGATTCGTGCAAGCTCAAAACGAGAAGGTTTACCAACTTACCTATCAATTTAATGTCTTTCAACTTACAATGGTGTAAATGCAATGTTTGTAGATGCTCCAATTCCCCCATTGATTGTGGTAGCCCAAGATTAAAGTTCACATTTGACAGGCTTTGAACCTTCAGATTCTCCATTCCTCCAAAGAAGTCTGAATTAAAAATTGTTAAGGATACATCGCCTTTCAATAACAAAATTTCAAGCATAGGAGCCTTCACTCCACTCAGTCGAGAAAAATCATGGCCAGGCATCAATGATATAGCGGTGAACTTCTCGAATGTATCCTTACACATCCATCGAGGGATTCTTTCAACTAAGGTCATGCGTTCTTTGCCTGAAAAATGATAGTAAAACAATATGCAAAATCAGTCAAATATCTAATATATGTAACACTACCAATATCAAATGAATATGAAAAATAAGAGAAGAATTTTTACTTATTTTTCTAAAAACAATGACATTAAGTTAGATAGTCAATGTAATACTACCTTTATCAATAAATGAGATAGCAGATGTGCGAACAAGATCATAAATTTTAACTTCTCCATCAGAATCACCTTCTGATAACAATGACGATGAAGTGAGTTCGTTAACCTGTTAGATTTAATCCAAATAGAGACCATAAACTTCATACTAAATTATTCGGTAAATACTAGATGCGGAAGCGTACCTGATTACATGACGAAAGGTTGGGATGAACCGCCTGAAGGGACGGTCTTTGGATTAGGTCTTCTAGTAGACACACATACCATACAGATCTCTCTACTGATGGTATGCGGGGAGATTAGGTTATTGTGTGCTACTAGGGACCATAACCCAGGTGACTTATATATAGTCTCCTTAATCTAATGCGCCCATCATGCATTAGAAACCTAATGAGTATCTACACAATTAGGTATCCGACCCATACTTTATAAGACGTAATTAATTATGTCCGTATTATATTATCCGGATGGATCACTATATTGTGATAAACTTAAACGATAGCAAACAAATACAGCTGGTACAATAGTGTGTCACATAAATAGTATTGGACCCAATATGTTGAGGGCAAGTGTCATGGTACAATAAACGATTTACTTTCCGCCAAAAAGCCGACACAAATCGGACACTCGGTCGAGTATGCGACACTCGACCGAGTGCACGGCACTCGACCAAGTACGCGACACTCGACCGAGTGCACGACACTCGACCGAGTGCTCCGCACTCGTCCGAGTCCCCAGATCCTAGAACACTGACAGACCAAACCACATGGGCACTCGGTCAAGTACCCTGTAAAGTTGAGGGCTTGTGTCATGGAGTTTGGTGGTAGCTGGGAGGATAGACTGGACCTGATCGAGTTTCCGTATAACAACAGTTTCCACACTAGCATTGGGATGGAAACGTTTGAAGCCTTATATGGGAGGAAGTGTATGAGTCCGATTTGCTGGGACGACAGTGCTGAGGCTGTGGTTTGGGACCATAGATGGTACAGGATATAATTGATCAAGTAAGGTTAATACGACAGAAGATGAAAGCAACTCAGGATCGGGAAAAGAGCTATGCTGATTTACATCGCCGGGATATTGAATTTCTGGTGGGTGACAAAGTCCTTTTGAAGGTGTCACCTATGCGGGGTGTCATGCTTTTTGGCAAGAGGGGCAAGTTGAGTCAGAAGTTTATTGGATCTTATGAGATCTTGGGTCGCATTGGTGAGGTGGCTTACCGTTTAGCGTTGCCACCAGCTCTGGAGCGGTGCATAATGTATTCCATGTATCGCAACTCCAAAAGTACGTGAGTGATCCTTCCTATGTCTTAGAGGTGGAGACCATAGAGCTGGATAAGTCTTTGACTTATGTAGAGGTACCAAAGGAAATCTTGGACTGAAAGGTGCGAAAGACCAGAAATGGTGAGACAGAATTACTGAAAGTCCTTTGGACCAATCATAATGTTGAGGAAGCGACTTGGGAAGCCGAGGATAAGATAAAGGAGTGGTATCCGCATATGTTTGATCAGGTATGGTTGGTTACGGGGACGTAACCTTGTTGTTTTAGGGGGGTAGGAGATGATCGCATGTGTTTTTACATAGTTTTAAGTCAAGTTTCGGTTAGTTTTGAGTTAAGTTTGGTTTTTTTTCAGGTTTAGTTGGCTTAAGTTGAGTTATATTTTGGTTATGTTCCGGCCATGTGGTAGTGTTGTCAGTTTGGCGTTTGTCTTTTACTGGTATGGGTTTGAACTTCGGGGTTGAAGTTCATTTTTAAGAAGGCAGGACTGTAATACTCGTGATTTTTGGCATTGGACACTCGACAGAGTACAGGGTATTCGACCGAGTGCCCATGTGGGTTTGTCTGTCATTGTTCTGGGATCTGGGGACTCGGACAAGTGCGGAGCACTCGGTCGAGTGATGTGTACTCGGTGGAGTGTCGTGCACTCGTTCGAGTGTCGCTCACTTAGTCGAGTGTCATGTACTCGACCGAGTGTCCGGTTCGTGTCGGCTTTTTGGCGGAAAATATATATATTAGAACGAGAAGCAGTAAATCGTTTATTCTCTTTTAAAACAAAAATCTAAACATCGATAACTACTCCTCCTTCTAATCCTTCGATCCACGGCGCATCCTTGTCAATTGTTGGAGTTTTTACGCATCTTAATATTGTAATTGTCGGGGTAAGTCTTTAATTGAGTCTTTTGGCCTATCATAGGTAACCCTAGTTTCTGATTTGGGGGTTTTTGGGGATTTGTGTTTTATTTGCTGTAATTGATTCGTTATAGGAGGAGACTTCGTAGAGGAAGCATTCTGATCTATTGTTTATAGCGGACTGCTTGTTGAGGTAGGGTTTCCCTACTCAGTTGTTTGTAAAACTATGTACTGTATAATGTGACGATATTGTGATATTATTGTGATGTGATTATATTATTGTGATGTGATTATATGATTGTGACGACTTTGTGATGACGATGTTGGTGGATGATGTTGGTGTTGGGTGTGATTGATATTATGATTTGTGAGCCATTGTGAGAGGTGGTCTCACCCCCATTGTTCGCCTCCTGCGTTCTCTCAGCGCAGAAGGGATGTGCATATTAAGGGACTTGGTTTATTGTGGGTGGTTAGGTGGTGTGGCTGCGGTCCTCCACTGGCAGGGCTACACACTTCGGTGTGTAGTCGGTTACTTGATGTGTAGTGTGTTGRTGGTGGTGGTGACGGTGTGGTAGTTTGTTTGATATGTTTACATTGTTTACTTTATGTAGTTGTTCAGTTGACTGACCCCGTTATTGTTTTCAAAA
>VHZZ01002074.1:28410-45611 GCA_009801015.1 Silene noctiflora
CATGATCTGGAGTTGGGTGCTGTGGTTTTCGCTTTGAAGATCTGGAGACACTACCTTTATGGAGCTACCTTTAAGGTGTTTTCAGATCATAAAAGTTTGAAGTACATCTACACTCAAAAGGAGCTGAATATGCGTCAAAGAAGATGGATGGAGCTAACTGGGGACTACGATATGAAGATAATCAATCACGAGGGGAAAGCTAATGTTGTTAACGATGCTTTGAGTCGGAAGAGTGTGCATTCCTTATCTACAGCCATGTCACTTATGCGACTTAAGGATGAGGTAAAGACGATGGGGATTCACATGATTCGAAAGGGGGATGCTCTTGGAGACTTGACAGTCGAACCTGAGCTTTATGAGGAAATCAAGAGTAAGCAAGCTAATGATCCTAAGATCCGGGAGTGTAGATATGGGTAGAAAAGGGGACTGTCTCGAGGTTTTCTGTGCATTCGGATGAGAGTTTTAGTTTTGATGGCAGATGGTGTGTACTTGATGATGCAGAATTGCGAAAGATGATCATGAGTGAGGCTTACTGCACTCCTTATTCAGTGCATTCAGGTGGCGATAAACTTTACAGAGATCTGAAGAAGACTTTTTGGTGGCCGGGGATGAAACGAGAGACTGCAGAGTTTATGGCTAGATGTTTGACCTGTCATAGGGTTAAAGGGGAGTAGCGGCGACCGCAATGTAAGATTCAGTCACTTGAGGTACCTGAGTGGAAGTGGGGATCTATCTCTATGGATTTCATTGTGGGGTTGTCAAGGAATCGGCAGGGCAACAATATAATTTGGGTGATTGTGGGTCGACTGACGAAGTCGGCTCATTTCATTCCAATGAAAGATACTTGGAGCAAGCTACAGTTAGCCAATGGGAATAGGAAGAATGTGGTTCGGTTACATGGTGTACCGAAAGACATTGTGTTGGATCGAGATGCACGGTTTATATCTTAACTTTGGCAAGAGCTGCAAGAGATGATGGGTACTACACTGAAGATGAGTACAGCTTTTCATCCTGCAACAGATAGGCAAACTGAGCGGACTATTAATACCTTAGAGGATATGCTGAGAGCTTGTGTCATGGAGTTTGGGGGCGGCTGGGAGGATAGATTGGACTTGATCGAGTTTTCTTACAACAACAGTTTCCACACCAGTATCGGGATGGCACCGTTTGAGGCTCTTTATGGGAGGAGATGCAGGACTCCTATTTGTTGGGACAATAGTGCTGAGGCTGTGGTTTTAGGACCACATATGGTGCAAGATATGATCAAGCAGGTTCGGGTAATTAGACAAAAGATGAAAGCAGCTCAAGATCGGCAAAAGAGCTATGCCGATTTGCATCGTCGGGACATCGAGTTTCGGGTGGGTGACAAGGTTCTTCTAAAGGTATCACCTATGGGGGGCGTTATGCATTTTGGCAAGAGGGGCAAGCTGAGTTAGAAGTTTATAGTTCCTTATGAGATTTTGGATCGGATAGAGGAGGTAGCTTATCGGTTGGCGTTGCCACCAGCTTTGGATTGGGGGCATAATGTGTTCCATGTGTCCCAGCTACGGAAGTACGTGAGTGATCCTTCTCCTGTGCTAGAGGCTGAGAACATCGAGCTGGATGAGTCTTTGACTTATTTGGAGGTGCCAAAAGAAATCTTGGATCATAAGGAGTGAAAGACAACGAATGGGGAAACTGTGTTGCTGAAGGTGTTATGAACCAATCATAATGTTGAAGAAGCAACATGTGAAGCAAAGGAAAAGATGAAGGAGCGGTAACCTCACCTTTTTTATCAGGTATGTTGGTTACGGGGACGTAACCTTGTTCTTTTTAGGGGGTAGGAGATGATTGCATGCGTTTTGAGATGGTTTTGAGTCAGTTTTTTTTATGTGTTCGAGTACTTTTGTTTATGGTTTGAGTATGTTTAGCGTTGGGATAGTCTTTGTGTCTTTTGTATCAGGTATGGGTTTGAACTTCGGGGACGAAGTTTGTTTTAAAGAGGAAAGACTGTAATACACCGGTTTTGTGACCTCGGGATACTCCGCCGAGTGAGGGCTACTCGACCGAGTATCCAGTTGGGATATGATATCAGTGGTCTATTCGTTGAGGACTCGGACGAGTGTGTAGCACTCCATCGAGTTAGGCGTACTCGATCGAGTGTCTTGTACTCGGTCGAGTGTGGCTTACTCGGTTAAGTGGCTCGTACTCGACCGAGTGTCCGGTCCGTTTCGGGTTTTGCGCGATTGATATAAAGTAAAACGTGATGCGGTAATCATTTATCTTTTATTATAAAAACTTTTCTCAAGACACTTTTAGACTCAAAGCGACGTATGAACTGCTCAGTCTTATTTCATATCAATCCAAGGCTTTAGTTGATCGTTGTTGGGGATCTTTTCATCTTTGTCCTTATAATCAATCGGGTAAGTTATCGATCTAGTTCTTTTATGGTTTATGGTGGAATCGTATGAAACCCTAATTAGAGTAATTTGGGGGTTTTGAGATTCGATTTCTTTTAGGCATTTGATTGATTGATTGATTATGCTTATAGGAGGAGATTTCGTAGAGGAGCCTTTTTTACTTCTTTGTTATGTTTTAACGGATTGCTTATCGGGTAGGGTTTCCCTACTCAGTTGTCTGTGGAATAGTGTATGACTAATGTGATGATCCTTGTACTGATTGTGATATGTATATGTTATGGTTGTTGTATGTTGTGGATGGTGGTGGTTGTTGGTGTTGGAGATGGTTGGTTTGTGAACCATTGCGAGAGATGGTCTCACCCCCATTGTTCGCCTCTTGCGTTCTCTCGGCGCGGAGAGATGTGCACATTAAGGAACTGGGTTCACTCATGCGTGAGTGGGGATTTTTGTGGTAACTTTGCGGCCCCCACTGGCAGGGCTATACACCTCGATGTGTAGTCATTTATTGGTTATGATAAAGATGGGAGATGGAGGTTACTGGTTGTTTTGGATGTTTGATTTATGCATTATGTTATATATTATTATACAGTTGACTGACCCCGTGTTTGTTTTCAAAACTGTGGTGATCCATTCGGGGATGGTGAGCAGTTGGTTTAGCAAGTGATGATGATTTCCATGGTTGCGATTGATGCGGGTTTGGCAGGGGTAGTGTCATCACTATTTTTGTAGTCTTAGCTTCCGCATACACTAGTTTTGTTATCACAGTTGGATTTTGGTTTGTTTTTTTGTATTGGCGCATTTTTCAGTTGTAACCTTTTAATAAATTAAACTTTATATTTGTTTTATTATGGTTTCTATGATGTTCACTACCTCGGGTAACAGAGATGGTGGTATCCCTATATTTGGAGGTGGTCCTTGGTAAGGTGCCTCGGAGTATGGGGGTGTTACATACAAGGCAAGGAAGGGTCCTAAGAAAGCAAGAGAATTCCACCCTAGTGACCTGGCTTGGTTTCACTTGAGGAAGGAAAAGTTCCCTGATAAAAGAAAGAACAAGCTGATACCTAGGGCAGAGGGTCCTTTTGAGATCCTTGAGAAGATAGGTCCCAATTCTTATAAGATCTATCTGCCATGGGAGTATGGAGTACATGGCACTTTCAACATCGGAGACATGCAACCTTATTATGAGGATTCTGAGGGGGAGCAAAAAGCTGAGGATTTGAGGTCAAATCCAAATCAAGAAGGGGAGGTTGGAGCAAGAGATCCGCCAAGGTACCCTGACCGAGACCCTACCCTTACCAGATCCCAAGCCAAGGCTCGGGCAAGCTCAACCAGGTCCATGTCCAACACCCTTATTCATGGTTTTCAGTCCACTGACTCGGGCTTCTACAGCTCAGTCAGTTCAGTCCCATTTTCAGTCTGAGTCAAGCAAGCACCTAGAAACCTAATTATGTACATTAGGCCTCAATTTAAGTTCCAGATCAAGTTTTAAGCAACATTTCAGTTATACCTAAACCAGGCAGCAGGGCAAGTAAATGATCAACAAATGTTCAGCAGTTTAGAAGGCTCTTATGATCCGGGTCAAAAATCCAGCAACGACCATTTTGTATTGGCTCTAGGTATTATGTGAGGAAGTAACAACTCCCCAGATTCAACTAGAAAAAGAGTAGGATCAAGCCAAGGCCCTTTAAGGAGCTTGCAGCAGCAAACAAATTGTCGGAACTCAGCTTTTATACTTTTTGCTTTATAGTCTCCTCTTGTCCTGTTGCGTCTTTATGAACTTTGTTGTAATGTGGTTAGTTGAGATATGTTCTAAGCCATAGAAAATTTCTTTACGTTTGTAATTGCCTATTTAAAGGCCTGAATATAAATGGAAGAAGGCAGACTTGATTAACCAAAATTATTCCATTTTCTTGAACATTTTTTCAGGAAATCAAAAACTCTTGGCTGTGTCCTGGAGTCTTGATCTTTGCTTAGTGCTAGATCAGTAAGATTAGGATCTTTGTTGTGTGTTGGGTCTTAATTTTATACCCTTGATCATTGGCTTAGTGCTTTGATTAAGGTTTTTATCAGTTTCAGTTTCATTGAGAGCTTGTCAGAGTGATTGTCAGAATTTCGGTTAATTACATCAACTTGGAGCAATTATTAAAATATCAAAAACTTAAAAATTAAATTCCCAAATTTTGCACAGAGTTAGTAGATATACTCAACTAATTTACTGCAGAATTTCAAGACTTAAAAATCATTTACTATTTTTAAGACAACTTGCAAAGTCATTGCATTAAAACCTGTTTTCTGATTTTTTTTTTTTAGATTAAATCCTGAGTTAGGGTAATTGAGTTTGACTGTTCTCTATAATTATTGTCCAGCATGATTCTTTATCTTTTCAACAAGACTTGTAAAACATAAAATAACTCAAGGATTGTTAGACCATGCATATGGTTGAATAGGGAGCACCAAGTTGTTGTAGGGGTCGTAAGCTATAAACCAACTCGACTTCGAGACCTAAGTCTCTCTAGGAATTGTAAGACATAAATCAACTCGATTCCAATACAACTATGATTGTTTGTTTGACTCATTATTGTGATTGTACCATGATTCCCCTATAAACCTATGACATCCTAGTGTTTGTTAATCATTTGCTTACAACTTTATTTACTTGCCTTGTTATTTCATTTGTTTACATTTTTGTTATAATAGTTTAGTTTACATCTCAAACCCAAATTGTGACACTTGCATTCGAGTAGATAGACTTAGAACCCAAAACACACTGTCCCATGGATTGACTACGACCTACCACTTGCTAATTGTTTATTGGATTAATAAATATTGTTTGTTAGGGTGTGACAACTAAGCCCGCATCACTTGACTAAATTGTTACCTGTTATTTCCGGTCATGTTTGACTGAGGGCCCGCTTTTTTAATTTAAACATATTTTTCTCTAATCCTTTATTCTCCATTGTTAACCTTCATCCTCCCTCCGTTCGTCCTTCTCTTTTCACTATCAATCTCTCGTAATCCTCCATTATTTTTCCCCTGTAATTTCCCATTTTGAAGGTAGATTTTTCATTATAAACAGTTGTTTTGGTAAAAATTTACCGAGTCGATGATTTATTGTAGGTTAAAATGATTGTTCGATGGCTAACGAATGAACTAAACTCGACGGTATGAATGATTGATGCAAATAGTAAAAACGAAGATTAACATAAGGTGTTTTGGTGACGCGGAAAACCCGATGTGTGAAAAACCGCGAGGGGAGTCGGAATTCCGCCAACTTTACACTATAACCGGAACGAAGTTGTAAATACGAGAATACAAGTGGGGTATTCAAGGGGTTATTGTATAASRATGGCGTAAATTGCAAAATAAAAGTAGTGACGCTGACGAAGGATTGGATGCCCCTTTTTCAGATGCTGGGCATTCCTTTTATAGGCCTGGATTGCTAGGGTTTCCTGTCCACAACAACTCCCTGGTCCTGCTCCTGGATTTTAGCCTGGTTGAGGGAAAATAGGCAGTGGTTGCTTTGACTCCCTACTTTATATGCGTATGTTTGTTACAAATTGTGTGCTTTATTAGATTCCATTTGAATGGTTCATGTGCTACCACGTCATCAATCCCACATTTCTCATGCTAGCCAATGGATTGTTGCCATGTAGCCCTTTGACAAAAGGTGTATTTTTGTCCATGACAATTTCCCCCAATTTTCCTTCTCAACTTCAGGGTGAGGAGGGAAATTAGTCCTGCAAGTTCTGAACGCTATTGTCATTCTGCTGAAACCTCTATTGTTGTTCTGCTTGAACAAGTTGTTGTTGCTTCTTTACTTGTTGTACTGCTGATGTTGCTTTTTGACTCCTTACCCTCTTCCAGGATCGTCTAAGCCTAAGGTTACTTTGGAAATGATTCTGGCCCAGAGGAGGAAGAGGGTCACCGGGGTGCTCTTAAGCCTGCTAAGAAGAAAAAGGTAGATTATACTTTACTTCTGGTTTCAGCTCCAGGAAGAAGCTTGCTTCCAATCCTGCTGCTGGATCTGCTCCTATTGAGGTGACCTCTATGGCCTCAAGGCCCCCACTTCCTGGATCCATTCCGGTATCTGGCTCTGCTTCTACAGCTGGTCTTGACTCTGCTTTTGGAGTTGCACCTAGCTCAGGGGCTGCGTCTGGCCTTGCTTCTGAGTCTTCAGTTGTTGGGGCCTCTCCCGAGGTGGTGCTTAGATTCCCAAGCCACTTGAGAGGGCCAAGGCTAGCCACTTGTCACGGTTGGGTACCTTACTGTTTCCTAGTCCACGCTCCGTGCTTAGAAGGAGGTCTTTGAAGGATGTGGTCAGGTAGTCTTATGAGCATTCTTTTGAGGTAAATCTATCTTTAGTTCTTGTATTTCTTTCGGTTTCTACTCCTGGGTTCCTTGTAACTAACCCACTATCTCTTATACTTCTGTCTCTGTAGATGGCTCTGTATATCCAGGGTAGAGTTGCACAACTGGAGGAGGAGGTTCCCCGTCTCCAAACAAAAAAGAGTGAAGCGCTGGTCCAAAAAGATGAAATTCCGGGACTTCTTAACCAGGCCAGGGAGGGTCAGGCCAAGGTCCAAAAGAAGTTCGATCCGGTGCAGCTGGAGTTGATTTCTGCTCGTGAGTCACTGGAAGGGGCCACGATTCATAAGCTAGCCACCCAGAGCCAATTGTCGGAGGTGCAGGCTAGCCTTTCCCAGTTCCGAAGTCTGCTTCTGGGCTTTCTTCTGAGCTAGAGGTTCTGAGGCAGAAAAATGTTGTTCTGAAGAGGACCATGGTAGATGCCTTTGCTTTTGCCACCACTGAGACCAGGATCAGGTTTATCAAAGAGTTCCAGAGCGGGGAGCACCTGACTTGGGATCTTGCTGAATAAGAGAAAGCCCTTGCCGAGGATTTCCCGAAGAAACTTGATCGGGACGTGCTCTCTGGTTTTGAGGATGAGGATGCTAAAGCTGATGATGCTGAGAGCCCTGCGGCCGAGGAGGAGGCGACTTAGGTCTAGCTTGCTCTTGTTTCTGAGGCTGTGGATCCAATTCTTGAGGGCGAGGCTGTGAATCCTGCTCCTGAAGTTGAGGCTGTGGATCCAGCTCCATAGGAGTAATGACTTCCCTGCTCTTGATGTTTATGTTATCGATAAGTAATAGTATCTAGGCCTTGCGAGGCATAACTTTGTTAACTTTTTGGACAATGTTCGGATGTACTTATGGTCTGGTTCTGGAGAACCAGTTGTATTTTGATATTTTCCTGCAGCCTTAGATGCATTATGCTTTTAGAAAATGCGAAACTTGTGTTTGTGTTTTACCGTTTCTGCGTACTTTGCTTTTGAATGCTGGCTTTGGGATTTTGTTTGCCTACTCTTGTTCTGAGGAGCCAGGCTTGCGTGGGTGCTAATGCAGCGCGGGAGGCTAATTTGTCTCGGTTGTAAGTGCTTAGCCACAGACACACGCCATCTGTAGGAACTGTGATCCTCACCAGATCAGATTTGCCATTTACACTCAGAAAAGGAAAACAATTTGAATAATAATAATTTAAATTATGACTTTAATAACGCTATGAGATTCGGAAATTGTTTGACCTAAAATGAGATGTAAAAAATGCATAAAGTATTTCAAGGAAAGAATTAAAGATCAAAAAATTTTCAGGACTAGTGAGTGTTTCAAGGCAGAACCTGTGACCTGGTGAAGGTGCATCTGGTAGGCTGAGTACCCTGTGTCTGGTAGGCTGAGTACCCGATTGATTACTTAGATAAAGTACTTTTCTCTGGACCAGATCTCCCACCTGCAGGGTTCTTACTTTTACATTTTTATTGTAACTCATGGCCGCTGTCTGCCGGTATGATGCCATCCTGATCTGGGTGATGGTCCTGAGCTCATCAACTGTGTCTAGGTTGCTCGCCATTTCAACCTTATTTTGATCCTTTGTTATGCACCCATACCTGTGAGTTGGGACCCTAACCTCGGATGGAATTATTGGATGCAAGGGCTCTGCTGGCTAGTGGTTGACCGGTGCATATCTTTGACAAGCGTCGCACTTCTTTGCATATTCTATAGCATCTTTGCGCATCGTTGGCCATAAGTAGTCATGTCTGAGGGCTTTATTAGACAGGCTCCTTCACCCTGCATGGTTTCCACATTCACCATTGTGGAGAGCATGCAAGACAGCTTGGGATTCTTTTTGGTACAGACACCTCAAGTATGGTCCAACGAGAGATTTCCTCTTTTTTGTCTGCTGGTAGTACATCGGTCTACAACTAGTCCAAGTAAGATTTCCTCCAATCTGGGTTCCCTTCCTGTTCCTGGGTGTTGCAGAGCAGTCCTGCTTCCTGAGTTCACAGGGTGTGGGTCTTGTTTTCTGCAGTCGCTCTCTCCTCTAGACCAGCCTTCAATATTGCAAGCTCCAGTACATGCACTATGGGTATTATGGAGATTATTGCATCTGGTTTGAAGGTTGCCCCTAGAGTAGCTAGGGCATCTGCTTCTACATTTTGGTCCCTGAGTATCTGTCTAATGCTGAATGTGGCAAACCTGGAGGTTAACTCTTTTTCCACCTTAAGATAAGCTATCATTGTGGGGTCCTTAGCTTCATAAACATCGTTGGCATGATTTACGATGAGCTGGGAATCACTGCAGACTTTGAGGTGTTGGATCTTCAGGTCCAGAGCCAGTTGTAGGCCTAGGAGCAGGGCTTCATATTCTGCTACGTTGTTTATGGCCTTGAATTCACACCGGACTGGTTGGACAATGAGGTCTCCCTGGGGTGATCTTAGAACCAGGCCCACCCCAGCTCCCCTAGCGTTGGAGGCTCCATCCACAGGCAGCTCCCAGAGTTGTTCCCCTTTTTCCTCCTCCAGGCGTAGGATGTCTTTGTCTGCCTGGGTCTGAAGGGCGGAGGAGAAATCGGACACGAAATCTGTTAGGGCTTGAGATTTTATTATTGTGCGAGGCTCAAACTTTAGATTATACCCACTCAGATGCACAGACCACTTAGCCATTCGACCTGACAATTCTGGTTCCCTCATGATAGTCTTAAGAGGATAGTTAGTTACCACGGAAATAGTATGAGACTCAAAATAAGGGCGTAACTTATAAGATGCAGTAACAAGTGCAAGTACAAGTATTTCAAATGATGTGTACCTGGTCTCTGCTGGAAACAGAGACTTGCTTACGTAGTACACTGGATGTTGCGCCCCTTCATGCTCGACTGACGGCTATTTCTGTGACAGACAGGTACAGAAACAATTGTTCTCCTGGTTCTGGTTTTGACAGGAGCGGCGGAGTGCTGAGGTAATGCTTTAACTATGGGAATGCCTTTTCGTGCTCCTCTGTCCAATCAAACCTCTGGCTCTTCCTAAGTATATCGTAGAACAATCTGCATCTGTCTGAGGACCTGAATATGAACCTGCTCAGGGCTGCTTCCCTTCCTGTCTGGCGCTGGACGTCTTTTGGCTTCTCGGGTGATTCAAGCTGCAGTATAGCTCTAATCTATTCGGTGTTGGCCTATATCCCTCTCTGGCTGACCATGTACCCCGGGAATTTTCCACACGAATCTTCTTACAGGAGCTTTCTACATGAGCTACCATTGATACGGGATCTGAATCATAGGTGGACCTTCTAGGTCCAGAATCTTCCTCTAGCCTGATAGCAGCCAATGCCTTTGTTTGCACATCCTCGAAGGTGGTGCACGGGTACTTGGTCAGGTCCTTGTACAAATCTGAGCTCTGGTGCAGACCCTAGCGGAAAGCTTCTATAGCGGTTGCTATATCACACCTCGGAATTTTCACCTTCTCTTTGTTGAACCTGTTCAAGAAATCCCGGGTGGACTCCTCAAACTTCTGCACTATCCGTTATAGATCGTTGGTCTGCTTTTCTGGCTTTCTACTGTTGGTGAACTGCTGGTTGAAGGCGTTGACTAGATCTGCAAAAGAGGTTATGCTCCTGTTGGACAGACTCACGAACCAATGCAGGGCTGCTCCAAACAATGTGGACCTGAATCCCTTGCACATACAGGCCTCCTTTAGTAGTCCTGTCACGGTGACGACCATCATCTTCTGCTTGTATTGGTTGATGTGGTCCACAGGATCAGCTTTGCCGTCGTAGAGTGTCATGGTCGAGGGCACGAATCCTTTGGGTACGTTCATTAGGGTGATGCTGTCCACAAAAGGTGAGTCTACGTAGCTTTCTCGTGCGGCTTTCTCCAAAGGTCGTTGTACACCCGGTATTTTGTTGATCAAGTCTCTCAACTCCTGGTAATGCTGCTCTGAGACACTACTTGTTCCTACAAAAGAGTTAGAAATAGGGGGAAAGAAACCAAATGGGGTACCTCCCAACCAGGCTCCTCCTGAGGTCTGATTGCTCGGGTGACTGGCTATGGGTGTTGCGTTGACTATAGGTCCAGGCTGCCACCCAGGTGTCTGCTGCAGGGACACTCCTACTGCACACGCTCCATTGGGGAAGTGATTTCCTGGTGCTGATTCTGTATTCATGAGGGGTCCAGGGTTCCATCCTAGTGTCTGCTGGGCTGGAGAACTAATCAGAGGATTAACTGGTGTCTGCTGCTGATTGGACGGGTTTTCAAAGGACAAGGCACTCAATCCTCTAGGCTCGATGGCTCCACTTGGCGTCACTCCTCCAAGATCTTGTCGAGTTACCAACTCTGAAGGAATTGGCCTAAACGGTCCGCGGAAGATGGATGGCTCCAGAGTCTGGAGAGGCAGCAGGCTGGTTGCTGGTGCAGACTGGGCCACCACTGTGATCTGGGCCCTCAGATCCTGGTTGTCCTTCTTCAAGCTTTTTATAGCCTGGTGTAGAGCGTTCATTCCTCGAACCACCGCCTGCATTGGGTCTGGCGCTGGAGGTCCTGCAGTCCTGAATGCTGCTCCTGACGCTGTCTCCTAGACTTGGACTGGGATCAAGACTTCACTCCTGCTGAGGCTGCTTTCTCTGCTCTGCTTCTGCAGGCCAGACGCAGAAGCTGTCTTGGGCGTTTGTAGAGGCTTGAAAGGTAGCGGTATGGTTATGGGAGAAATGCTGGAAGCAGCCATCTGGCTTGATGCCGGAGGTGCTGTGACAGGACCTGCAGATGCTGGTAGTCTGGTTTCAGAAGTCTGGGCCGACATAATCTGGGCGCTGGACAGACTCGGGCTGGTTCCATACATGGTGATGAGCAAACTTTACGAAGTATTGGCGCTGAAACAATCACTTTGCCCCACGGTGGGCGCCAAATTGTTTTGGTAAAAATTTACCGAGTCGATGATTTATTGTAGGTTAAAATGATAGTTCGATGGCTAACGAATGAACTAAATGCGACGGTATGAACGATTGATGCAAATAGTAAAAACGAAGATTAACACAAGGTATTTTGGTGACGCGGAAAACCCGATGTGGGAAAAACCGCGGGGGGAGTCGGAATCCCGCCAACTTTGCACTATAACCGGAACAGAGTTGTAAATACGGGAATACAAGTGGGGTATTCAAGGGGTTATTGTATAAGGATGGCGTAAATTGCAAAATAAAAGTAGTGACGCTGACGAAGGATTGGATGCCCCTTTTTCAGATGCTGGGCATTCCTTTTATAGGCCTGGATTGCTAGGGCTTCCTGTCCACAACAACTCTCTGGTCCTGCTCCTTGATTTTAGCCTGGTTGAGGGAAAATAGGAAGTGGTTGCTTTGACTCCCCACTTTATATGCGTATGTTTGTTACAAATTGTGTGCTTTATTTGATTCCATCTGAATGGTTCATGTGCTGCCACGTCATCAATCCCACCTTTCTCATGCTAGCCAATGGATTGTTGCCACGTAGCCCTTTGGCAAAAGGTGTATTTTTGTCCATAACAAGAGTTAAGTCAATTCAACGAAAATCGTCCAAATTTGCATAAAAGCACATAGTAGTTTTTTAATTCAATTCAATGCTGAAGGTGATGAGCGATGGTGAAGAAGATTCGGTATTCGGTAACATAAGAACACTGATTTTTTTTGTTGGATCGAGCTGTTCATCGGCTTTATAATCACATGGTTAATCATTTTGTTTGATTTCAAAGGTTATGACATCATAGTTCTTTCTAATAATCAAAATAATCAAAACTCAAGAAGACAGAAATTTGCTTACTGATTCAAATTTGCCTCATAAATGATTATGCATATCTTACTCATTGATTTGCAAAGAAATGATTTTCGGTAGCTTGATTTTTGAAAGTATTGTCTAATGCTCAAGAATGGTGTGAATCAATGCTCAACAATGGTGCAAAAAAAGATCAAATTTTGTGGGTCTCAGAATTTAGGGTTTTTTTTGTAAAATGAAGGAAATTAATGGAGTAAGTAATTTAGGGGTAAAGAGTAGTAATGGGGAGTTAGTAAAGATTAATAACATCTTTACCGGTTGGGAAGGTAGCCCTTCCTCTGAGTTTGGGGGTAAGGAGGGGTAATGTTAGGTTTATGGTTGGTTATTCCGAAGTTTGGATTAATATGAGAAGACTACCTATAGTATGGATTAATCCTGTTAGATTTTCATAAATTATAAACTATAAGTTGCTAAATTTTTCACTAATGTATAATTATTACCGTAGAGAATAACTTGACATATACTTATTTTTAGCTTCATGACAAGACCAAATTCATTAAAAAAAAATATCACAATTTAACTTGATTCTCTTGGATTAGTTATCATTTTCAGTTTTTTTATTTCATTCAAAATACAATGGAACGAAATGTTAAATATTAATGAGATGCAAATTTATAAAGTATAAATAATACACTAAAAAAACTCTATATACCGCGCATTGTATGAGTGGGATCTGTACTAGTAATCTATTAACACTATTAAATAATACTAGCTTTTTGATTTACCATTAAAAAAATGCCGCATTGTAAGATGCACTTAACATTTTTTACAATCATTTGTTTTTTGATTAATATATTACTTTTAACCTTAAGCCATTGATTAATTTTACAATACTTAAATGCTCCTCAGAAAACCATTTTTTATACAACATATTTTGCGAGAAACTAAAACTAAGTATAGCAATGATTTTATAATAATTTAATAACGTAAAAAATCGTTTTATATAAGATTTATTAGTTATTTTTATATTAGAAAATTGCAAACCTTTCATAAACGAGTTTCTAATTTCACAAATTCTTAATTAAGACTTTCATAACTTAAGACGACACTTACAACAAATTTAAATAAGACAAAAATAAAAAGGTGGGATGAGACAGTTCTTAATTTAAGAAGGTCTTAAATAAGACCTATTATTCTAATTTATTTATGTTAGCTAATAGAAGTTATCAAAGGCTCCTCATATATGACATATAATTAATGTTGACCACGCAAATTGTTTTACTCCTACATAACTGTCTTACAATAACAATAAGTTAAAAGGCATAACCCACATGTTTTTAACTTTTAATTTGAATTAATAATAACTTCTACTATTATACCGGGTCATCCCCTTACGAAGATTATTGTGTATTAGTGTTAAAAACATAGGGACAAAATCGTGAAGATGCGTAGGTCTTAAGTAATACGATACTTATTTTGCACGTGTACCTTTTAATTTGAATTCTTTGTATCATGTATATTGTGATTATTGGTAAAGATTAAGGACGTTAGTGGGACGGGTACAATGGGTGTCGCACTACACCCGCCCCCCATTGGGGTGGGTATGGATAAAGCATACGCGAAGGGGTACGAGTACAAAATCTACATCAGTGACGGGTCGTGGGACGGGGGTAGACTTTGTGGCATACCCGCCTACACACCAAATATGTTTCAAGGTTTCATTATTTAAGAATTTTGCTGATATTTTTTAAATAATGATTTCTAAAACTTACGAAACAAGTGTAATTCGCTTACATTTGAGGTTATCATCGATATGAAATAAATATGAGTATAAGCACATTGGCTTATGAATTATGAACTAGTTTTGTTACGCGTGAAAATTCACGGGACGACTATACTGCATTACAACAAAAAGAAAAATCACATAAACTAACTGAAAATATATAATATTTAGGGGGGGGGGGGGGGATGTGGTATGTGCAATGTAAAGTATGGATAGCTGTAGATACTTACCTTTACATATTTGAAACTAAGCCATAGTATAATAATGGTATGGATTTATAGGGGTCATACCATATTTATATTGGATTTGCTATATAAGTACATGGTGGAGAAAAAATTGTTTTAATATCATATGTAATTTAATGTGCTTAGAATGTGGCAAACTAAAGGTTGGATAAGTAGAGAAAATTAACAATAAATTGTGTACCAAATTTTCTATGTGGAAGCTTGAACGTCTCTTTGTCATCTAGGAAAATGAAGTTAGTAAGTGTTATGGACAAAAATTGTGTTTTTATCTCTAGATGATGTGGCAAGCTATTATTGGAGGATAGAAAGGCAAGAGGATTGATGACGTGGACAAATGGAGACCATTAGATCAATCTCACCAACAAACACACATGTGCCAACTACTTGTCCAAAGTCAGTTGAAACAAATCAGCAATTGCCTCCTACTTTCTCTCAACATAAGCTGAAATCCAGGAGCTGGACCAGGAGGCTGTTGAGGATCAGAACCCTAGCCAGCCCAGGTTATAAAAGGCAACCTCGGCATTGGAAAAAGGGCATTCAATCTTTCATCAGCATCTCCACTTTACTTAGCAACTTAAGCCACACTTATACATCGTATCATTGAAAATTAACCTTGTATTTCCGTATTCCCGATCCCGTTCCGATTATAGTGCAAAGTTGGTGGGATTCCAACTCCCCCCGCGGTTTTTCCCACATCGAGTTTTCCGCGTCACCAAAATACCTTGTGTCATTTTTTATTTTCTTTGTTTATTTCGTTCGTTCACGCCATCGCCATTTATTTACTTCGTTGGTTCTCGATCAATCATTTTAACCTACATTAAATCACCGATTTGGTAAATTTTTACCAAAACAATTTGGCGCCCACCGTGGGGCAAAGTGATTGTTTCAGCGCCAGTACTTCGTAAAGTTTACTCATCACCATAACTGGAACCAGCCCGAGTTCGTCCAGCGCCCAAAGTATGCCGGCCCAGACTTCTGGAACCAGGCCACCAGTATCTGCAGGTCCCGTCACTGCACCTCCAGCATCAAGCCAGATGGCTGCTTCTAGCATTTCTCCCAGGACCATGTCGTTGCCTTTCAAGCCTCAGTAGACGCCCAAAGCAACTTCTGCATCTGGCCTGCAGAAGCAGAGCAGAGAAAGCAGCCCCAGCAGGAGTGAAGTCCTGACCCAGACCCAGACTCAGATTCAGAAGCCAGCGTCTGGAGCAGCATTTAGGACTGCAGGACCTTCAGCACAAGATCCGATGCAAGCGGTGGTTCGAGGAATGGACGCTCTGCACCAGGCCATCGAAAGTCTGAAGAGGGACAACCAGGATCTGAGAGCCCAGATCGCAGTGGTGGCCCAGTCCGCACCAGCAACCAGCCCGTTGCCGTCCCAGACCCTAGAGTCGGCCACCATTAGAGGGTCATTTCGGCCAATTCCATCAGAGTTGGTCACCCGGCTGGACCTCGGAGGAATAACGCCAAGTGGAGCCATCGAGCCGAGAGGATTGGGTGCCTTTTCCTTTGACAACTCGTTCAATCAGAAACAGACACCAGGTAATCCTCTTATTAGTTCTCTACCAGGAACTAACTCCCCATCCTTTGCAGGTACTCCAGCCCAGCAGACACCAGGATGGCACCCTGGACCCCTCATGAATACAGCGTCAGCACCAGGAAATTACTTCCCCAATAGAACGTGGCCAGCAGGAGTGTCCTTGCAGCAGACACCTGGGTGGCAGCCAGGATCTATAGTCAACGCAACACTTTTTTGGAGGAACCTGGTTGGGAGGTACCCCTTTTGGCTTTTTTCCCTCTACTTCTAACTCTTTTACAGGAGCAGGTAGTACGCTGGAGAAGTAATATCAGGAGCTGAGAGACCTGATCAACAAAATACCGGGAGTACCGCGTCCTCTGGAGAAGGCAGCACGGGAAAGCTACGCTGATTCACCTTTTGTAGACAGCATAGCTCTCGTCAACGTACCCAAAGGTTTCGTGCCACCAACCATGACGCTCTATGACGGAACCGCTAATCCTCTGGACCATATCAACCAGTATAAGCAGAAGATGATGGTTGTCACCGCAACAGGATCGCCAAAGGAAGCCTGCATGTGCAAAGGATTTGGATCCACACTATCTGGAGCAGCCCTGCACTGGTTCGTGAGCCTGCCCAACAGGAGAATAACCTCTTTTGAAGACCTGGTCAACGCCTTCAACCAGCAGTTCGCCAGCAGCAGAAAGCCAGAGAAGCAGACCAGCGATCTGTACCGGATAGTGCAAAGGTTCGAGGTGTCAACCCGAGACTTCCTAAACAGGTTCAACAAGGAGAAGGTGTCAATTCCAAGGTGTGATGTAGCAACAGCTATAGAAGCCTTCCGCCAGGGTCTACACCAGAGCTCAGATCTATACAAGAACCTGACAAAGTACCCGTGCACAACCTTTGAGGATGTGCAAACAAAGGCCCTAGCTGCAATCAGACTGGAGGAAAATTCTGGACCCAGGAGGCCGACCTACGATTCAGACCCAGTATCCAGGAAAGCTCCAGTGGAGAAAAAAAAGTGAAAGACCCAAGCCCTGCAGCAGAAGTGTGAACAAAGTCTCTGGCGGTGCTTAGGAGAAACCAGGCGCAGACCCACCCCCGAGGGTAAGCGAGTTTGGGTTCACCACCAATCTTGCTGGCTTGCTCAAGGCTCTGAAGGAATTGGGGAGGAGGGTCAGGTGGCCGAAACCCCAGAC
>VHZZ01002074.1:72741-94808 GCA_009801015.1 Silene noctiflora
GTAAACCCCATTCCGATTCGACATGCGGTATAATGGTCCGCACCCAAGACTCGACAATAAACAATCGAGCACCCCATTCGCTAAACTTACGAAAGTAGTGGAAGATCTAAGGTAGAAGTCAAGCATAGAGGTAGATATAAGACAAACCCTTACGGATACGACTCAAACCAAAACTCACATAAGATATCTCATATATGAACCTTATATGACTACTCATGTGAATAAAGCGTAAACAATTCATACTTACATCCTTCATAAAACATATGAGTGAAATAGAAGGAGAAATAGGGAAGCAGGTGCTCCCAGCCGGTCAGGGGACCGACTGTCGGCCAACCGGCCCAGCAACACAAACACTTGACAAAAGCTGAAATTCCACTCTTAACCGGCCGGTGGACCGGTAGCCGGCCCACCGGCTGGAACACAGGCAATATGTCTTGAAATCCAACATTCTTGAATGCTCTCAGTCGCCTTGTGGACCGGCGAGCGGCCCACCGACTGGGACACCAGCCAACATAATTTCTACAAAAACTTACAGTGACTCCCAGCCGGTCAAGACTGGCCGGCAGCCGGTCATCCGGTTGGGGCAACACCCAAATGCCAAATAATGCAAGGTTCTGGAGTGCTCCCAGCCCTGTGGACCGGCAGCCGGCCCACCGGCTAGGACACACCCAACACATTTTTAACATGAACAACTTACAGGAGGTCCTCAGCCGGTCAGTGGACCGGCAGCCGGCCCACCGGCTAGGAAGACCTGTACAAGGTTTTCAGCTTAAACAACACATTGCATGATTTCGACTTGTTTTCTAACATACTCATGAGACGGAAAATACGTATAACACGTAAAATCAGCATACAAAGCCATTCACCATTCATCATATTCCAAATTCATGACCAAACTACCATACATACATGAAATTGGTGTAATCAACTTAAAACATATAAAAGATGGGACTTTTATCATTATTAAGCATGAGACTAACTCTTATAACAATAACTTTCATGAGGCAAACATCATAATTCATGAGCAAAGTAAGACATGTAACCAAATCATGAAATTTAGCAATTTTAACATTCAAACATCAAAATCAACACCATTAAGCACAAAATTCGGAAGTACTGCCGAGTAACCTATCACTGTTACCTTATGCTTCCTTAGTCTTCAAGAAGGTCTTCAATATATAGCTATATTCCTCCGGGTCTTCCAAATTCTCACTTAAACACAAAATAAGATGAGTTAATTGAAGAATTCACCTCTTAGGGCACACATAGGGTTTCGAAATTGGGTCAATGGAAAGAAAAAAGTTATCTTTCTTACTTACAAAGAAGGAGAATGAGAAGAGGAGAAGAATGGCGCGAAAATCAACTTATTTGGTTGAGAATTGGAGGAGTTATGAAGGTTTGAAGTTGGAGGAAACTAAGTACAACAATGGTGATGTTTTTTTTTGAATGTATGCTGAGAAAATGAGAGGGAGAAGGTGTAATACCCGCCCTGTTAAGACCTTTGACTATCGTTGACTGACCCTAGTGCTCGTCGAGTCTTAATTGGTCTTCGTAGTTAGTGTTGTTGTTAAGTGACTCGATCTAGATGAGGTCACTCGATCGAGTAGGCTGCACTCGATCGAGTAGGCTGCTACTCGATCGAGTAAGTTGTGTTCAGCGATAATATATATATCGCGAAATCAGAAAGCCGAATCATTTTCATTTCTTTTCCTAAACCTAGAAGTTGTCGCCTTGTTAGTTCTCCCTTGTTCTTAACCTTTCGAGAATAAGGGGAGATGCGTCACCTTGGGAGACGGGAGCGTGAGTCGGGGAGCGGTCTTGTTGCCGGAATGCTGGCATAGGATGTCGATGATGGCTTGTGCGGTGAGGCTGCGTGAGGAGTCGATGTGGTTTGCAACTTCCCCTCTTAAAAAGAACTTCGTCCCCGAAGTTCACCTTCTAGACCGGCTACATAACATGTAAGACAAGAATCACTCCACATAGCGAGGACATTACATAACAATTATTAACATGTTAGGAAAAATCAATACACTTCTGTACATCCATATACGCCACGCTAGTGAACACCAAAACGAATAGAGGGTACATTATTGACATACTCGCACAAAACATAACCATTTTATGACGATGTTACCCCATCATACCGTCTTGACATAACGAGATACGATGTTGCAGCCARCAACCTTGCTTAAGACATTACATTAGAACAACCAATCATTACAAGAGTATGATTCACCACACCATACGCATAACGACATAAAATCATTCATTCCTGCGTCGTACTCACCTGGTATCCCGCCAAATCCCACAAAAGAAACCCATCAACCTTCGTATAGTACAAATGTATCACCTACCCTGACCCACTCGATCGAGTGTACACGCTACTCGATCGAGTGGCGGCTACTCGGTCGAGTACACCAGCTACTCGATCGAGTACACCAGCTACTCGATCGAGTAGCTACTCTTCAGAACCTGCTCAAGACACTGACCTCAGCTACTCGATCGAGTTAGGGGCACTCGATCGAGTACCTAGAGGTCAGRTTACACTCATTAAAACACAAGTACTCAAGCATATGCATATGAAATTCCGGCACACTTGCCGGCAACAAATCCCACAACCATCATGTACGGCCTTATGGCCAATTACAATCCAAGAAAATAAAATAAACAACAACCGAATGAAGACAATTATCAAATATCCAACAAATGAGTTCCGAACAAGAAATTAACAACTAGAAATCCTCCCTACTCCATCGCCTGGTCATCAACATCATCATCCCCTCCACCTCCGCCTGACGTGCCAGCTCCAAAGTCCTGACCTTCCCCAATAGATAAGGGCGTTACCATCTCGGTTTCCCGAGGCAAGTAATAATCAAATGTCGATATTAGAACAATTAAGTAGTTTGCAAGCGATTACAAGATAAACGAAAGAAACGATACAACTCATTAAACTATGATCTACATGACTAAGTCGTCGTGACTCGTGGCAACTCGTCCCTTCGACACCCATCAAGACTCCAAAGACAACCTGTCAAGACTGACTGCTCACTATACGGATCACGGCAGACACAACACAAGAAACAACAAGAAACACCACACACGGTCAGTACCATACCAACATACAACCATCATAATAACAAGCACACAAAGTATCACAGCATCATCACCCTTCCACACCACATCACACCACTCCTCATCACATCACCGACTACACACCAAGGTGTGTAGCCCTGCCAGTGGGGGACCGCAGCCGTACCCACCAAATCCCCGCTCATCATACTGAGCGAAAACCCAAGTTCATTAATGTGCACATCCCCTCCCGTGGCGGGCTCCACGGAGGGCGAATCAAGGGCGTGAAATCACTCCCGCAAGTGACTCCACTCAGCCGAGAACACATCTCGCAACACACTCCAACCACCACACCACCACCAATCACCGCAACATCCAACACATAGCATTCATATCATACAAACATCAATGATTACAATTGTCATACAAAAAGACAGTAACCAAACACCACATCACCGTGAACATCAACACAAATTAAACAACGTATAGTACTGAGTAGGGAGAACCTACCTCCAGCAAACCGCATCGACTCCTTACGCAGCCTCACCGCACAAGCCATCTTCGACATCCTATGCCAGCATTCCGGCGACAAGACCGCTCCCCGACTCACGCTCCCGTCTCCCAAGGTGACGCATCTCCCCGTATTCTCGAAAGGGTAAGAACATGGGAGAATTAACGAGGCGACAACTTCTAGGTTTAGGAAAAGAAATGAAAATGATTCGGCTTTTTGATTTCGCGATATATATATTATCGTTGAACACAACTTACTCGATCGAGTAGCAGCCTACTCGATCGAGTAACGAGGCTACTAAATCGAGTGACCTCAGCTAGATCGAGTCACTTAATAACAACACTAACTACGAAGACCAATTAAGACTCGACGAGCACTAGGGTCAGTCAACGATAGTCAAAGTTCTTAACAGGGCGGGTATTACAGAAGGAGGGTTTGTGAGGGTTTTGAGTGGGAAATGATTGGTATATGGGTTTAAGAAGTCTAGGCCCAAAACAACCCAAAATAAGTCGGAATTGACTTAAAATACGTCTTAAGGCTACTATACACTCAAGACGGATTATAATATTATATTTATAAATTTTATACACTAAAAATATATTTTACCCAAAAATAAGTTTTAAAGGTAAATTTATTTAATTAAATAGCTAAATTACTTTTAAAATCGTTATAAAATTTACGGGTGTTACACTCACCACCGCAATTGTCGCTGGCTCGCCACCACTGCCAACCGATCGCCGCAACAACCATACCACTATAAATAAGCAAGAAGCCCTCAACAGTCGTTTAATAAAATAACGCTGGACGTAGGTTGTAGAGTAGTGACCGAACCAGTTTTAAAAACATCGTTTGTCATGTCTATATTCGATTTATTTCCGCTACACACTCAAACTCATGTTTTACTTTCAGAATCAACAGTCGAGTACACAACGACTTTTACTTGTTGAATTGTTGTTGCATACTTCTAACTCTATCGTTGTAAGTGTCAACTTCTCCTTTCATCTAAGTATAGTCTAAAGTGTGATTGAGTTTTAAACAAGATTTCATTAAGCTTAAGATTTTAAAATAAACACCTAATTCACCCCCTCCCCCTCTTAGGTGTTCTCGCCCCACGACTCTTCAATACCACTATAAGTAAGCAAGAACCCCTCAAAAATTGCCTTCTACACCACGCCATCACCACCAGCGCCTCACCTCCCCTTAACTGTCCCACAAGTCCACCTGCATCGCCCCTTAACCACCACATAAACACCAAAGCAATCTAACCCTAATACGTTAATTAAATCACAAAAATTACTCAATTAATAAATGAAAACATAAGTTTGTCGATAATTTACAATTAAAGAATCAATTACATGTTTTTACATATGAATTGAGATCTATAATTGAAGAAGTTTGAATGATTTGCGAGATGGTTTTGTTAGGAATTGAGAGAAATTATGTTTATTGAGTTTTTTTAGTGAGGGTATGTAAATGAAAAATATGGCGTAAAAAGTAGTCTAATGAGTAAAAAATGTAATGCGAAAATAAATTAGGATTTGTAGTTCATCCTTTTTTTGATTGATTGATTAACTAGTTTAGACCCCGTACAATAAATGTACGGTATTTAGAGTTTCTTTTATTTTTAATAAATTACTTAATCAAGAGAACTGAGTAATGTGTTTAAATGTATTATTATTAAAAAAAATTATACCACAAAGCTAATGATTTCAATTTTTAAATTCTCTTAATATGCRATTTACCGTTTTCTTTTATATGTAGTCAATAAAAGATTCAACAATTTGTAGTTAATTTATAGTTTTATATAAATTCTATTTATATTTTAATTAAGATATTATAGTTTAGAATTTATTGAAAATAATATAATTTGATGAAAAGATTAATTTTAATGAAAAGATAATAATTTAATGAAATAAAATATAATTATTAGTTTCYTTACTTAATAAATACACGTAATTGTAGTTAACTTACTTTTTTAAAGAAGATGCTTTCTGGAGGAAAAAATTGAGAGATCTGCTATTCTTTTAGTAGATAAGAGATTTGGGTTAAAGAAAAATGAATGATCCTCCCTTGGCCCCATGGAAGCCCACACACATTTAAGTGGGGTGTGCATTAGAATTAGGATTAGAATTAGAATAAGGAAAATAAAGTGTTGGATTTGGAGAAACTCCGGTTTGTCCCCAGCTGTTGGTTCTCCTCTATCCCTGCAATCAATTCCAATTCTCGTCTCGTAACAAACATACAAAACAACATATTAACATTGGGTTTGCGTCAGATCTAATTCTACTCAACTCAACAACAATTTCACCATAATACCCTTATACCACCTACTTCCTTCCTTGTCATCATTTTCAATTTTACCAGGTTTTCTTCTCTTTCCCTCTTTTTCTTCAATTTGTTTCATTGCGTTGTGTATGTATTTGACTTTGCCCAATTTGATTTGATTCCATAGGATTCTTCTCTTAAATGGGAGTGATCGAATGTTAGTGATTGTTATTCTGAAATGGATAAGAAATCCAATCGGACGGATCTTCTCGCTGCCGGCCGCAAAAAGGTTTCCTTTTCTCTCCTTTTTCTTCATTATTTATCTTTTCAATTCCAGTATGCGCCCAAGTATTACCAATCCTATTAACCGATTTTGACTTAGTGTCGTATATCGTAATTACTTGGTTCTCTGTAAAAATACGAGCAAATTAGACCTGATTTATAGTCATGTACCTGCCGACATTTTATGTCTGCCACAAATCAGGGTCGTCATTATTTCTCTTTTCAATTCCAGTTTGGTTTAGTTTCGGGTTTTGGATCGTCTTTCACTTTTTTGCGCGTTATCACAGCTTCAGCAATACCGTAAGAAAAAGGATTCTAAAGGGAAAGATGGGAAGGGCTCTAGTCAATCTCAACATAAGGATGCTGACCTCAATGTGGTTGATAACTTGAATGCCGAATCCTCACAACATTCTCAATCACGTCCCTCACACCAGGATGCTGCCGAGGTTTTGGGTCATTCTGCAGCCTCATCTGCTCACTTACCTGTTTTGGATGGTCATATTGATCAGCCAAGATCAGAGCTTGTTGTGCCAGAGATCAGTTCTCATGCTCCCACTGGTGAAGGGGATGGTCAGACGGATAAACATCAAGTTGAAATAGGATCTTCTGCAGTTGCCGCTGAACCAGAGAAGCTGCAGGAGGCAGATCAGGTATCAATCGTAGGTTGTACCTTCTCTCCTCTTCGTTCTCGTGTTTCCTTGTTATTTTCATCTCATATCATATCAACTTGAAGTCGCTATTACTATTTCCAAGTTATGGGTGAATTGATGTATAATTTTGCTTTCGTTTGTTTCTGGGTAGGGGCAATTCAGGAAGCCGACAGTTATGGTCCGACATACCATGATCAGAAAGATACTCTGGAGCTGTTGACAGTATCTGAGCGGGGATTTGACGTATCTTCTGTTGGCATCAATGATTCTGAAATAAATCATAATATACTCGGGGATTCTGTTCCCGTTGAGGCAATCGATGTGCCTGCTGAAGCTTTTACAGATAATCCTTCTAATGTAGATCAGCTAGGATTTGATGTGATGGCCGGGTTATCAAATGAGAGGGTGCCTGATCAACAAGCAAATCTCGAGGATGGAAATCAAACTGATTCAGATAGGAAAGTTTCTATTGAATGTGAAAATGTTCGTCAGCCTGAGGCTTGTACTGATATTGAGGTTGAACATCCACAAAGTATGTCTAAACCGATCGTTGTAGATTCTGCTGACGAGAAATACATATCTTCAGGGGGAGAAAGGCAATCTTTAGACCTGGTTCAACTTGCTGAGGTGCTAAGGAAACTGCCTGAAGGTGATTTTAGATATCTGATACAGTCGAGAAAAACGGCAGATCATGTTAATCTTGATGTGTCCCAAACTGTTAAGGCTGATCTTCCACAGACAGTCCAGGAGCAACTTTATCTTTCAAACGTCTCAAAAGATTTTTTCCACTTGCAACTCCTTGAGCAGCAT
Source organism: Silene noctiflora (assembly GCA_009801015.1). Lineage (NCBI taxonomy): Eukaryota > Viridiplantae > Streptophyta > Magnoliopsida > Caryophyllales > Caryophyllaceae > Silene > Silene noctiflora. The sequence goes on from VHZZ01002074.1 coordinate 80,329, forward strand.
GAACAACAACTCGGTTATGATCACAAACACCGTTTGGTGTTTGATGAAACATCTGTGCTTAGCAGATCCCTTATAAATCTTGAGGAAAATAACAAAATCCTTGCTGCTGAGCTTTCTCAGTGTAGATCTGAGCTGGAGGCTGCTGTCAGTGAGAAAATGGAATTTCAGGACCTATATCATTCTGCAAAGGAGGAAGCGATGGGATTTTCTGCTATAGTTCACGAGCTTAGAATAAAACTGGATGAAGCGATGAGTCGCTTGTCCGTTGTTTCTGCAGACTCTGACCATGGCAATACTCAATTGGCTGCTTTACATCAGGAAGTTGAAGAATTGAAAGGAAACCTTGCTTCTGCAACTGATGAGAGGATAAAGTTTGAGGAGGAAAACTTGATTCTTTTTCAAGAGAAAGAAGTGCTCTCAAGAGACTTGGTGGATTACAGGCTTCAATTGACGGCATTGCAACAGGAAAATTCTGATGTGAACAGGGACCTTGCAGTTATGAATGAGGAGCATATTAAGCATAAGGACCATGAGGAGTTTCTTATTCAGGAGATTGAGCAGCTATCGGCAGAGCTTGTTTATTTCCAAGATAAGCTGTCGATACAACACCAAGAAAATTTGGTTCTTGTTCAAGACAAAGAGGCGCTCTCAGATGTCTTGGTAGATTGCAGGCATCAGTTGATGACATTGCAACATGAAAATAATGATTTGAGTAGAAGCCTTGCAGCTATGGATGGTGAGCATAAGAAGCAGATAGACCATGACGAGTCCGTCATTGAGGAGATTGAACGGCTTTCAGTAGAGCTTGTTGTTTTTCAAGATAATCTTTTGATACAGCAACAGAAAAACGGGCAGCTTGAAGTTTATTTAGGAGAAGCATTGTCTCAAATTGAACAACTGGCCGAGGAGAATATTATTCTTCAAAGCAGCTTGGAAATCTACAAAGCGAAGATATCTGAGGCTGATGGCCGGCACATTCATATTTCATCTGCTGGAATGGGATCTGTAGCCCATACGAAATTAGCTGATGGTTGCAGCTCTGAGCAAATTTCTGCTAAAGATGATGCTGAAACTGTGATTTCATCGATCTTCCGTGATCCTAAAGATATCTGTGATAGTACAGAAGTTAATGAGCTGAGTCCAGGTTTCCATGATGGTACTTCAGTTGTAGTGATGAAGGGTTGCTTGGAAGAAGCTGAGAATTTGATGCATAAACTTGAAAATGCTGCAGACGAGATGCATTCTCACTCTGTAACCCTTAGTCGCTCTATAAGTAGAAATGCAACTCCTGGTGTTTCAAAACTGATTCAAGCTTTTGAATCAAAAGTCAATGTTGACAATCCAGACCCTGAAATAAATCCCTCAGCTGACAATCTGGTTCCTTCTGATCCCTATCTGGGGGCAAAGGGACAAATTAGCCACTTAAGATGTGTGCTTAAGACACTTGCTCAGCATGTAGAACTTGCGGATGCATTTTTCTTGGGTGAAAAAATTCGGTGTAATGCAGCTGATGTTTCTCGTCGGGAGCTTGAGGTTGAAATTGAATCATTGAAGGGAATATGTAATAATCTTGAAGTGAGGAACATCGAGCTTGAAGTTCTTTGTGGAGCTATGAATCAGCATGCACATGATAGTGAAGCAAACAAAATTCATCTTGAAAATCTTCTAGATGCCTTGAACCGAGAATATGGGGCACAAAAATTACAAAATGTTGAGCTCCATGACAAGTTGGCCACCAGTAATTCTAGAATCAGTGAGATGCAGGTTCTTCTGAAAGAAATTCGAAGCAGCTCTGATGGAGTGGTTTCGACTGTCTATGATGAAATTGAAACTCTGCAACAAGATATGAAACAGAATATTTATTCAGTTGAGAGAGTATGGAAATCTACTCTTTCACAGATTCATCCAGCAGTTGAGAAGCTTGATGCTCTTATTGGTTCTGCAGATAAATACCCTCCTCCAAGTGAGTCTAATGACTCAGCTGTTCTTGATCACTTATTGTTCTCTCTCTGTGCTGCCTGTGAAGTAATTGAAAAATTAACATCAAAAGTCGATGCTTATGAAACGCTTTCTTCTTCATATACACAAGTAACGGAGAAGCTCCATTGTGTAGTTGAAGAACGTCGTTTAGCTCTTGATTTGTTGAAAAAGATTTCTGCTGATCTTGTAAAATTGCTAGATAACTCTCTCGAACATGTCAAGGACAGTGGGTTTCTTACATTGAATAGCAATCAGCATGATCCGTTCGAAGCTGATTACTATGAGGTTGTTGTTTCAAAAGTGGGCAGTTTAGTCAGTGACCTGCACGAACTGAAGGAATCAAACAAAAAGTTATACTCTGACTTGTTGAACAGAACAAGTGAGATTGAGGAACTGAACAAATATTGCCTGGATAGTGATGCAGTATTGAAGCTTGTATTGGATGTCAAAGACGTACTGAAGTTACATGATAGCGATATGGATTTGGATAACACACCTTTTGTACTTTTGCAGTCCTCGGTCTTGTTACTCACGCAGAAATTTAAGGAAGCAGAAGAGCGGGTCTGCGCATTGACTGAAATATGCAACTCTCGGGTGATTGAATTATGTAAGCTGCAAGACAATATTGAGCAGCTGAACACTTTGAATCTCGAGAATCAGAATGAGATGCTTATTCTCAAAGAAAGCTTGAGCCAGGCAAAGAATGCTAGTGATGTTATCCAGGCAGAGTTGCTCGAGAAAAATAAGGAACTTGAGCAGTCAGAACAGCGAGTTGCTTCTGTTAGAGAAAAACTCAGCATCGCTGTCGCAAAAGGCAAAGGCTTGGTGGTTCAACGTGACGGTCTTAAACATTCTCTAGCTGAGATGTCTAGTGAGTTGGAGAGATGTTCACAGGAGTTACTTTTGAAAGATTCTAGGATCCTTGAAATCGAAGAGAAACTGAAGGCTTATTCTGAGGCTGGTGAACGAATGGAAGCTCTGGAGTCTGAGCTCACATACATCCGTAACTCTGCTACAGCACTGAGAGAGTCATTCCTGATGAAGGATTCTGCTCTTCAGAAAATTGAAGAGATCATGGAAGATCTTGATCTCCCTGATCATTTTCATTCTAAAGACATTGTGGAGAAGGTTGATTGGTTAGCTAAGTCTGCTGCTGGTAATTCGTTCATGCATGCCGATTGGGACCAAATAAGTTCTGTCGGGGGAGGGTCGTACTCAGATGCTGGACTTGTTGCTACGGATGGAGGAAAGGAAGACGTTCAACCTACCTTAAACCCTGTGGATGATTTGAGGAGACAATATGATGAGCTGCAAACAAAGTTTTATGAATTAGCTGAACAAAATGACATGCTGGAGCAATCATTGATGGAAAGAAATGTTTTGGTGCAGAGGTGGGAGGAGATTTTGGATAGAATCAATACACCTCCGCAGATACGATCCATGGAGCCAGAAGAAAGAATTCACTGGTTGGGAACTGCCTTGTCAGAGGCTGACCACCACATGAGATCACTACAGCAAAAAATCGAAAAGCTTGAAGATTATTGCGAGTCGCTTTCAGGTGATTTGGAAGAATCGCAGAGAAGGATATCTGAGCTGGAAACGTCTCTCAACGCAATTGTTCAGGAGAAGGACAGTGCATTGTCAGTAGCTGATGAAGCTATGAAGTCTTGTCAACAGAAGATATTTAGCCTAGAAAATTGTTCTGGGTCATTGTCTTCTCAATTGGAAGATTCAAAAAAAAGAATAACTGAAATTGAATCTTCTTTGCAAGAAGTTCTTCATGATAAAGAGATTCTTTCCAGTAACTTAGTGGCTTTGACTTCCGATCATGAGCTAGCCTTGCATACTGTTGCTCAATATGAACATGATCTTGATAGATTGCGAAAGGATATTGAAATGTTGCAGGGAAGTCAAATAGAGAAGCTCAAAAATGATAATTATATTCAACAGGTAGAGAGTGAGTTGAGGAGATTACAAGGTATGATTCTTGAGGTACTCCAAGATTCTCCGACAGAAGATGGTTCTTCTGATGTGAGTGATGTCGAATACCTGGAAAAGTTGATCAGGAAACTCATGACTCATGACAGAGGAGTTGTAACAGAAAGTCATGCTTTAAGGGAAGTTGTCCAGGACTCTGTCTCTGAACATAATGTAAATGCAGTAACAGTGAGAGAGGTGGAAAATGCGGATGTTTCTATCAACACTGTTGTCAATATGGATGAGTCCAAATTGAGGAGCACAGTTCTTGAGGGTCAGGATGTAGCAGACCTAAGAATAGAGCTTGCTGAGGCTTTAGATGAAGTAGCACGTGTTAGAGAAGAAAACGATGAATATTTCAAGAAGTATCAATCTATGGCCATTAAGCTCGAGACATTAGATAATAACAAGGTTGAACTTCAGGAACTGCTGAATCAGGAAGAACAGAAGTCAGTGTCTCTCCGTGAGAAGCTAAATCTTGCAGTCCGGAAAGGCAAGTCACTGGTCCAACAGAGAGATGGTTTGAAACAGAATATTGAACAGGCAACAAATGAAATAGATAGATTGAAATCCGAGATTATTCTTCGGGATAATTCTCTTTTGGAGTGCGGTCAAAAGATAAGTGACCTGTCATTTCAGATAGAAACATGTAAAGCATTTGAAGCCGAAAACATGTCCTTGAAAAATCGTCTGTTAGAAGCAGAACAATATCTACAGCAGAATGGACATACTTTGAGCATGCTTGTCAATAAACTAGGTGAGTTTGATACTGGTGTTGAGGTTGTTGCTCATGATCCACTGCTGAAGCTGGAGGGAATTGGAAAGATGTGCTCTGAACTTCATGCCACCACAGCTTCTTTCGAGCAGGAGGCAAGGAAATCCAAAAGGGCTGCTGAACTTCTGTTAGCTGAGTTGAATGAAGTACAGGAGAGAAATGATGGTTTGCAAGAAGAATTAGCCAGGACCCATAACGAAATCTCTACTCTCTCAAGGGAAAGGGATCTTGCAGATTCTGCCAAAGTTGAAGCCCTTTCTCATCTGGCGAAATTCTCTGATGAACAGAAACTTCACCTTACCGAGATGAAAAGGCTGAAATTCAGTATTTGCGAGGTGAAGAAAGTTTTATTTGATGTGTCTAATGTAGCAGATGATGCATTTGCTAAAAGTTTAGAGCTTCTGAGCGATGTCAATGCTCGCGTTGAGTCTTGCTTGGAACGTGCTGGTGCACAACTTGTAGCTACTAAAGATTATGGTGGCTTGGTTTCTGCGAACAAAAGATTCAAGGTAACACATTTTATCTTCGCAAGATGTCATTTCTGCCCTGAGGGATGGAGGTTGGGTTCAGGGGTTAATAGGTGTACAAAAAACCAGAAAATTTACATTTTATTCTTGAGCTGTTTGCTGCATGAAGCTGGAAGTGGCTTTCTTTTTGCACCACAGCTATCCCATATGAAACAACATCTTTTGCTAGCGTCTGAAGCTACGATTAATGGTGTTGCACCTTAAAAAAGTAGAAATTTACATTTTATTATTGAGCTGTCTGCTGCATTAAGCTGGTAGTGTTTTTCATTTTGCACTGCAGCTATCCTACATGAAACAACATCTTTTGTTAGCGACTGAAGCTACGACTAGTTGGGTTGAAGCACCTTAGAAAATGCTCTTTTTTTTTTCTTTTAAAAAGATGCATGTAAAACTGTAATGCTAAAACCATTGTCAGTCTTAACCATGCAGTAGTGATGTGATTTGAGTTTTATAAGAAATGGTTTGCCCTAAATTGATTCCCAGTGTTTTTTCTCGTTTTTTTTTTTTTCTGTTTCTTTCTTTTGTTTGACATTTGGCAAACTCTGTATGCTTACTGGAATTTAACTTTCTGTTTTGTGGTCTCAGGATTTCTGGTCGAGAAATTCTCTGTGGAGCATTGAAGTTCAAGATGAAGTAGATGATAGTATTGGATTTGAAATATCTAAGGCTGCTGAGCAGCATCTTAAACAGTTAACTGAAGCTATTGGTGAATTTAAAGATAGAGTTCACAGCTGCTCTATGTCTTTAAGAACAGAAGTGGACCAGTTCAATGATGCTGTTACCACCATGTTGGGAGTTGTAGACTCTCAAAGAAACTCCTTGGAATTGGTCAAGGGTCAGAAGATTCATCTTGAATCAATCATGAATGAACGAGATATGGAAGGAGCTGTGTTGCGTAAAAGCTTATCTTTGCTTTATGAAGCATGTTGCAGCTCAATAACTGAGATTAAGAACAGAAAAACCCAGTTGAACGGACAGAGTTTGGCTTCTGCAGATTTGAGTGTCAACTTGCCGTCATTGCCATCATTTGAGGGCGGATTCTTTGATGGGTCTTCTCTTTCCTCATCTGAGGAATGTATAAAAGCACTTGCCAAAATTCTTGTAGAGGCTGTACAAGATTTCGTCCACATTGAAAGCGAGGATAGAGAAAGTCGTACTAAAGAAATGAGAAGTATCGTACTGGATTTGCAGAAGGAGCTTCAGGAGAAGGATATCCAGAGGGAACGGATCTGTATGGAGCTTGTTGGTCAAATCAAAGAAGCTGAGAGTACTGCTGCAAATTATTCTCGTGATTTGAGATCAGCGAATGAATATGTTCATGAATTGGAGAGTAAGATGGAAACAATGGGGAGGGAACAGACCTTGTTGGAGCAGAGGATAGTAGAATTACAGCGGGAACATGTCAGTTCCATTGAGTTAGGAGAGAAAGTTAAGGCAATGACTACTATAGTGGCTGCCAAAGAACAAGGTCTTTATATATAAATCATGATCTGCCTTTTGGAACTGTGGACAGCTCTTTGTTTTTTCAACAAACTGACCTATTTTTTTTTTCTTTCATTTTTAGAAATCGAGACTCTGATGCAAGCACTAGATGAAGAGGAGAATCAGATGGAAGCCCTGAGAAGCAAGGTTGAGGAGTTGGAAAGCACGTTGCAGCAAAAAAACTCAGAGTTGGAGCATGTAGAAGCTTATCGTGCCAAGGCTGCGAAAAAGCTCTCTATTACTGTGAGAAAATTTGATGAGCTGCACCGAATGTCTGAAGGTCTCCTTTCGGAAATTGAAGGCCTTCAATCACAGTTACAAGACCGTGATTCTGAAATTTCTTTTCTTAGGCAAGAGGTCACCAGATGCACGAACGATGCTTTAGAAGCTTCGAAGATGTCGAAGGAGCAAAGTTATGCTGATCTTCACGAGTTTTTGGCATGGTTAGATAAGACACTGTCTCATGTTTTGATGCGTGACGCCCATGATGGCGATGATATTAGTAAGAATTATGCGCAATGCAAGGAGAACCTTCAAAAAGACATCGCGTCCATAATATCTGAATTGGAAGACTCACGGATAGCAGCACAGAATAAGCATGCATTGTTACAAGCTGAAAGAAATAAGGTGGATGAGTTATCAAGACAAAAAGTAGCTCTGGAATTATCGCTAAATGAAAAGGACCTACATTTAAATTCACTTCAAGGTGCTGGGATTTCTGGGTTAGGAACCTCCGAAATTGTTGAGCTTGAACCAATGGTATGTTAACAAATATCATAGGTCGCTGTTGCATACTTGCATTAGTACATTTTGCATACTGATTTGAGATGTGTTGAAAATTGGGCTACTGCATAGAGTGGTTTTTTAAACGAAAATGCATTGCCTGTTATTAAATCAGTTCATTTAAATAGAAACGAATAGTGAGAACGGACAAGGGAACGCAAAGAAAAATTAGAGGAGTAGAGATGGAGAAGAAGCCAGGATAGTATGAAGTGTTTGAGTAAATTGATTGAGAAGCATATAAAGTATCTCGCTGATTTTTCTGGGCTTCCATGCTCAATGAATCATAAGTTATAATATGTTTGCTTCCATGCTCAATGAATCATAAGTTGTGCTATGTTGGACCGAAAATAACTTCGAGACTGGGATATCAAGCTGATGAATTGCGAAAACATATTATTAGTGTACAAGATAACGCTATTAACCTTTGAAGACTAAAATCAAATGGAGTAGAAATGTTGAATTTTTTTTAATCAAAATATCTATGATGAGCTTTTTGTAATCATAAAAACATTTCTTAAACAAACACAAAGTGAACTCAGATTAGCAGCTTAATTTACTCTGGTAAGAGATTTGCTATTCCATCTCTTGTGCATCTTTTTAAGTAAACTTCTGAATGGATGCTATCTTATTATCTGGCTATTCATTTTAATGGCAGTTTCGCTTATTTTAAACCTTTCAAAATCAGAAAGGCTGCAATCTTTGAATTGTAAAGATGTGATGCATTTCATGCAGGCAAACAAATGGACTGCACCTGTAGCTTCGTCCACTTCTCAAGTCCGGAATTGGCGCAAAACAAATAGTGACCAAGTTACCATAGCTATTGATACCGATATAGGAACTTCTGGTAGATTTGAGGATGAAGATGATGATAAAGGTTTTTTTAAATCCCATATTATTATTTTATTTATGCAGCTCATGTAGACAACCCTTGCTGATTGCATTCGGTATCCTTCATTGCTCAATCTCTCTTACAGTCCATGGGTTCAAGTCGCTAACAACGTCGAGGTTTGTCCCAAAATTCACAAGGCCTGTCAGCGACATGATGGATGGTTTATGGTGAGTTTCTTGTTGATTTTATATGCAGCACTTCAAGATGTTTTGTAGGGTTGGATTCTGATTCATTATCTGCTGCTGGACAGGGTTTCTTGTGATCGTGCATTGATGCGCCAGCCTGCTTTCCGCCTTGGGATCATGTTTTACTGGGCATTGTTGCATGCAATGCTAGCCTCAATTATGATTTGATGGAGCTCCAGCTTTGTGCATGGTAATATAAACTTTCCTGTCATTTGTCCTTTCTTTCAGAAAAAAGTTGTTGGAGATCATTACCTTTCTTCTTCTACCAAACATCACTGTTTTCTGAATTACACCCTTTCCCTTGTGCCGCCTGGGCCGCAATATCAATGTATTAGTGCCCAGGCTATTTGTTATGTACAAATCTGTCTCTTTGTGTTCAAAAATAACTTGAAAGGATCTGTTTGGATGACACCTTACGTGTGCTAGTTTGTTTCCTTACAGCCTGTATTTTAGCACACCATACTAACCCTCTCACATTTTTAAGGCATTCCCCGATTCTGAGAGTGCAAGAATGTTGTTCCAATATATTCTTGTACATAGATGTGATGAAGTGGCAGCAAACTGCCCAATTGGCCTGTTTGGTTAAGTTTAAAACAGATGTGATGAATTGACATGGTCAACTATTACTTACTGTGTAGTCTTAACAGTTAACATGGAAAGTTTGGTATGCTTATGAATTAAATACCCAAAGTATCTTATTTGGTATTACCTGTCAATGCTATTTGTCTTGTGTAAAGTTCTTGCTTCACTCACAGTTGTGATTATATGATCTGATAGGGAGAGACGGAGGGTTCATATAGCATATTCTTTTTCTCCCTTACATCTGCATACAGGCCATTTGTGGATGATATTTGGTTCACTGTTTTTTTTGGCCAGTTGTGAATTTATGTTGACTCTCTTTGTGATGGAAATTATCAGGTTGTCAAATTTATGCGCATTCGTAGGTGAAGGAAACCTTTGTTTTAGTCAAGGTGCAGATTTGACAAATTAATCAGGTTGAGAAAAGGAGTGGGTGCATGGTTACAACTTGCCTGATGTGGGTAGTTTGTTTTCATATGTAGCTCACAAGCTTAGTTCCTTACTACTACGGAGTACCTTTTAATCGGTACCTCATCATTCTTTTCAAATATCGTTGAGCAAACTGGGACTCACCGAAGTTTTATTTTGGTTGATCTCACACACATTGAACAAGAAAGCAGTTTGATACGATCATCAAGGGATACTTTATAATTGCTCTTCAAAGTTAGAATACAGCTGAAGATTGTGAATTTGCAGATGTAGCCAATATAGGCCTGAACCTTACAGTGTACAAAAGAATTTAGATAGCACCTTTGATCTTTGATTCATTGATTTTGTGAATTGCTTTAATACCCTCGCTTTTATTGGGAAACAAGTAAACGATGTTATTTTTTGGTTCAACCTCTCAAAACGTGGTGCATGGACGTCTACTTAATAATTTTTTTCAGGAAACAGTTGTTTATGTTTATGCTTTGGCTACCGAAGCAGGTGTAGTGCTTGTGATGCTGCTTTTGCAGTTCCTTGGGTCTTTGCCCTTTATACAGTACTATGTTTCGATGAAATTGCCAAATGGGTCACACAGCAAGCGTATCTTTTGACTGCTAGCCTTTATACAGCGAAATTAGTGAGCATGGGTCACAAATTACTGCTCAGTATTACCGTTCAGTTTCTTCATAAACAGAAAAATGCAAGCACACGAATCAAGCGTTCAGGTATCAAACTCGGGAATATGAAACTGTCAACAAGCTAAAACGGAGTATATCTATAATTTGCACACACAATCTGCCAAAGTAGAAACGGGGTTTGTAGCGTGAACAGATCACTAGTCACTATGCGCACGGGGTTGGGATGAAAGCCCAACTTGCTCTGCAAATCCCTTGAAGTTGCCTTTAGGATTTTGGTCAAACCTGGCTAGCTTGAAGTAGCCCATCTCTACTCCTTCGACATGCCCGTCAAGAACCAACTGAGTCACAATTTTGCCTATCACTGGTCCCATCTTGAAGCCGTGTCCTGAGAACCCACCTGCAATCACCACATCCTCCCCAAACTCCTCTCCCAAGAAGTCTATAACGTAATCCTCGTCTGGAGTCATGGAGTACATGCATGACTGGGTCGACACAGGGCCTTCATGCTCCACACGGCCCCCAAACCTTTCGCACACCCACTTCCTCAATAGATCCATCAATCCTGTTTCTGGTGTCCAAGTCCGTTTATCAGGGTCACAGGGACGTCCCCCATGCACGGCCACCTTGATCAAGCCTGGATACTCTAAAGAAGGGGTGCCGTATATGTAGGGGAATCCATACCCTGCAAATGTGGGAAAACCTCCATCAATGGAGTAGTCCTTCTCATGGCCTTTTTTTATCTTCCAGTAACAGATGGTTGTCTCCAAGGGTTCTATGGGAATATCACGCCCGGTAACATCCTTTACAAGTTTCTTCATCCATGACCCAGCAGTGACCACACATTTTTTACAGTAGAACATCTCCCCCGATTCTGTAGAGACCACTAAACCTCCATTAGTGCTGCTTCTTCTAATGCCGGTAACTTTTATGTTGTCTTTCAGGACAACCCCATTACGGAAGGCAAGGGTTTGGAACATAGAGACAGCTTTAGTGGGCTTAATAACACCTGCTCCCTCGCTCACCACCCCAATCCAGTCCTGTGACAGCACCACTCCACCACCAAACTCGTGTGCCACCTCAGAAGGGTTTAGTACTCGAAACTCGACAGAAGTAGAACGACAGCTAGTGATGACAGCCTGGAGAGACAGGTCAGTGGAGTGCCCAAAGTCGAGCTGGTGGGTGGGGTACATGACCTTGTACCCAACCTGGGACTGGGCTTCCTCCCAAAGGCGAGAGGACTGAAGGACCATGGAAGAGTAGTAAGGCTCCGGGTAGGTTATTCGGATGGTACGGGACTCGCCATGGGAGGAACCCCTATTGTGAAGCAAGTCGAACTGGTCGAGGAGGAGGGTGGAACAGCCTCTTTTGGATGCCTCATACGCACTACAACTCCCCATGATTCCGGCCCCTATCACTATTACCTCAAACTCATTATCAGGCCTAGTGCTGTTTCCCATCTCTCTACCTCTTCTGATTTCCCTAATAAAGTCAACACTTTAGTCTCAGACAATTCAGTACATGACACACATTAACAGACGCTTAACACCCAAAATGATAGTATACAGTAGAATATGATGATTTTACTTGAGCACCACACTTGTATCAATGTATGTTACTCTAACTCGGTTGCAAGTGTTGGACACGACATGGTATCGATGTCAACTACAGGTATTTTACAAAGCGTTGATCATGTTTTTGGTCTAAAATGCAAAAGATCGGAATTTGAACACATTTATGGAAATGAAATGAAAGACCAAGATACTCAAAGCTTTGACACCAAGAAAAAGAGAATTGAAAAGAGAATTGTGTTACTGGAATTAATAAAACAAAAGAAAAAGAAAAGTTACCGAGGAAGTGGAGGAGTGAGTGTGTGTGTGTGCAGCTTAGTTGTTGGGTCTCAGCGGAGGAGTCGAGGCTTCAGCAGATGAGTTAGAAACCAAAAGTGTGATCAACTTGATAATGGATAGTATTTCATACGGAGTCTACTATTTTATAAGGACATCAGCTAAGTAGAATAGTTTCAGAGTTCAGACATTTTTGCACACGTAATCATTAATCAACCTCACTTTCCACTTTGTTTCCAGGATGTCTCTTTCATATCTAATCAAAATTACTCCTAAATTACTCATCTCGCCCCTAAAATTTGTTTTTTCTTCCAATTTTGCCTTTACCTAGAAAACATTTAGTTAAACTAAACTTTATGTATTTTATTAAAACCGTGTCATAAATTTTAGACCGTCTCGTTTTTTTAAATTGTTATTGTTTCGTTTGTAGATAAAATACGTATACCGAGGCGATAAGAAATCTAAATTACATGAAATCCTATCCTCTCGGTATCCTAAAACGTTATCCTAACATAATCTGAAAATCTTATCGTCTCGGTTTGCGTGTTATTTTTTCTATTTAATCTCAACAATTGATAACAACTTTCATACAAAATATCAAACATATTCAAATTATCGCAATTTTTATTACTATATTATCCGAATCAATTATTTCAAAATACGAAAATGAGTGATAGTCCATTTTATAATATGTTTTTTCAATCGTATCAAGAGTCGGGTAATCGTTTTCAAGACGATTTTAATGCCGAATTTAATGCCGAACAATAGTATGGGTATAACGATCAACAAGGTAGTTACGATTATGGGGATGAAAGTGGTTTTGTAGACGGGAATAGCARTAYTGGTTATGGTTACTCGGGAAATTATTATGAACAAGGTGAAAATTCGCAACGAGATGAGGTATATTCGCTAATCGATTTTAATTTTTTGTTCACGTTTTAGCTTATTGTAGATTATTTCCATAAAATKTATTCGTAGTTGAAGTTTACGATAAAGACGCTGCAATAACGTAAATTTATTCGTAAAATAATTTTGAAAATATTGTTTGAGTATTGAATTTACGTTGTAGTAATGTCGGAATATGCGCTAAATTTTGCAACAATGGCGGTTTCATGTGAAATACAAGAAAATGCCCAGGCGGTTTCATGTGAAATACACGAAAATGCCCAAGCGGTTTCATGTGAAATACACGAAACTGGCTTGGCAATTTCGTGTAAAATACACGAAACTGGCCTGGTAATTTCGTGTATTTAACAAGAAACTGGCCAGGTAGTTTCATGTGGTTTACACGAAATTGCCAGGTCAGTTTCGTGTAAATCACATGAAACTGCCCAGGCTGTTTCTTGTATTTCACACGAAATACCAATTTTTATTTATTTATTTATTTATTTATTTTACGTATTGAATAATTAGGAAACCGGTGAAGGAGATGGTGGAAATGGTGTAGATTACAGTGATTATTTTGTCTTTGAATATGTGTTTAAAACCTTCGAAGAAGAATTTGATCGATGTGACGATTGCTGAAGCGATTTTGTATTTTAGAAACAAAATTCGAAAATATTCTCAGTATATTACTACTGTTGGGAGTTTTAATTTTGATTAAGCGGTTTTGAATTTTCCAAAAACAATGTATTCGATAGATGTTGTTACTAGTGAATGTTGAGAGGTTTCGAGTTTTTTAAATTTTGAATTTCAAAAAGTAACGCGGTTTTCAAGTCGTTCAAAGCAGTTTTAATAAAATACGGAAACTAAAGTCGAAATAATAATAATACAAAACATTTAAGCAAGGGCAAAAAGGTAATTATTAGGGGCGAGATGAGTAAAATTAGGGGCGATCTTTAGCAAACCCCTATCTAATCTAAGTCACTAATTCATTACTCTTATCGTCCGGGATACTTTACAATTGCTTTATACAACAACTTGAAATAAGGAGGAAATGTAATGGTCACTGACAATATGGGTTGGTTTAATATTTTATTAAAAAAAGGAAAAGTGTAAACTATTGAATAAAACACCCCAAAAGGAAAATGAAAACTATTGATCGGGAAAGAAGGAGTATCTCTAAGAATATTGGGGGTAATATTATTTATGTGGACACACTATTATAACGATTGTATTTGTTTGCTATCATTTAACTTAGCCCAATCAGTAGAGAGAACCCCAAGGTGAGCGTGTCTACTAGAAGGCTATAATTCTAGAACTCAAATTCATTAGTTCATCATATTCCTATGGATTAATCAAGTACACTTCCGCTACTCCAGCATAACAATTAATTTAATATGAAGTTATGGCCTTATAAAGGATTTACTTCTAACAGTATTAATTATCATYAACAATTTTCTTCATCTTACCTTTAAATATTTAGAGTTTCATAGATTCTCCCTCATTTGCTATA
>VHZZ01002076.1:97171-111016 GCA_009801015.1 Silene noctiflora
TTTATTTACGTTCTTTTCTCACTCAAAATATAAAAACCCCCATCTCCGATAAATTCATAACAACTCAATAAAACTACCGTTTCTTTGTGGAATTCGACCCCTTTTATACTACATTCACTTGTTGTACCGAGGGTATTTTTGATAGGGTGCGACACCTAGTCAATTTGCCATTGCGCGTTGATGTTTATGGTGGCGCACATGTGCAACAATATTTGTTTCGAATAGCAGAGGGAATCCTTTACATTCTCTCCCGTATCTATTACACTAATTTGAGATATCAAAACTAGTTATTGACATTTTTATGTTTTTTATTCGACATCTAGAATCCGCCAACTGAGAGATTTTTATAAGGTGGTTATCACCTCCGCATGGGCGGGTGTTTCTTAGTACCAACGATGCGTCGAAAGGCAACCGAAGTGCCGCAAACAGTAATGGTATATTCAGAGATGAAATAGGGGTTTAGTAAGTTAATAATTCATTTGGACAACAATCCTTATGCGAAATTGGTTTAAGAGGATCAGCTTGTTAATAGGAGTCTCCCCTCGTTAGTGCAACATTGCAACGATCTTATTATTGGTGAAAATTGGTCAATCAAAATTGAACACGCAAAGTTAATCGAGCCAACGATTGGCTCGCCAATTGAGAGTCACTTCATCTACGGACCTTGTCATCTTGAACGATCCGCCTTTTAAGCTTCGTTCTATCCTTCGTGAGGACATTCTTGATATTTCTACGTCTCGGGCTATATATAGCTATTTGGCTTTGCCCCTCCATTTTGTACCAAAAAAGAAAAAGAAAAAAAGAAAACAACATCTAATATTCAAAAACACAAAAACTTTAGAGAGACGGTCTCTTAATAGTATTATTGAGAAAGTTACTTAATTTCTATTTTCTATTTATACCACCCCGTAATTTTGTGTGACTAGTTCGAAAATCTACCGTCTCCAATTATCTTGGGCACACACACATTACGCAACCCCATTCTCCTTCTCCTGGAAAAAACTATGGCCTCCATTGCTAATACCTTCAAGGTTCCTTCTTTCATCACTCTTATTTATGATCTTTCTTGCCAAATTAAGCAAAATTATAACTTTATTTCGTATTTACTTTATTTTTTCTACCTGGGTGGTGTATGCTTTAATTATTTGTACTCCCCTAGTTTTTTATCATCAAATAAACAACATAATTCAACTTTTTTTTAGTATAAGTAAACAAACGAGGAAGAATAAACATGCTGCTTAGATTTTATTCAATTTTTGTATTAAAACTTGGAGATTTTGAGTCAAGTTCTGTACTTTATCTTTAATATCTGTGAACTAGAATCATAAGTCAGTTCATAAAATATTCTTAGATACTTTTAGGTTTGCTCGGGATGTCGGTAATTATTACCGGAGTAATGGAGGTTAAAACAAGAAGAATAAGAGGAGAATGGTGGTTAGTGTTGGTTATGGAGGGTGGAAAGAGGAGGTCAAGGAGGAATCGTTACCTTTATACGCGGGTAATATATTACTTAGGAGGGAGGTGGATAATGATTCCTCCTTAATGGAGCAATTATTAATCCGTACACTATTTTCTCATTTCTATCTTCCATTACCATCACTTTCATCCATTTTCTAGCTCATTTAAGCTCTATTGTCCTAGTAACAATTACCTTCATCCCAAGCAAGCCCTTAGAGTTTAATCGTCCAATTTCAATGTAAACTTGCACTTGTCTGTCGGAACTACTACTCCCTCCGTCCTTACCAGTTATTAAAAAGGTAAACAAATGATTTGTGTGGAGAGAGTATTAACTGGTATATGTGGAGACTGGTAGTTCTCCGACGGAGCCAGTGACTTTTATTATTTGGTTATCGTAATATGATGGAATAAAGTAAAATGACTCACTAACGTGGATGTGGTTCTTTTTATTGCAAAGTAGAAATCATAGATGTAATTGTTGACGTAATTTTCATTTTTGGATTATCTGAAAACAGTCTTTTGTGGGGGTAATGCTACGTACATCCAATCCACTCTTAGCCTCAATTTGCGGGAGTCCTTTGAGGTCTAATGTTCTGTTTTGCAAATTTTGATGAGAGTGGTTTTAAGGTGATGCAGATAATTTTAGGATCGAAGTCGATAGCGCGCAGGAAGATAATGGAAGAGATGGGGTATAAATTCACAATATTGGTAATGTCAAGGCCATGTACCTGGTTTTCTTAAGCATTGTGCCATTGTGGTGGTTTAGTAAGTTTGAGTGTCTTAAGTGTCTAACTAATTTGTCATGTAGACTGCGGATATTGATGAAAAAGCGATACGTAAAGAAAAACCAGAAGATTTGGTTATGGCCCTTGCTGAGGCTAAGGTGCAGTTTTGTTTCCATTTAAGTGTATCAGTCTTTAGTATTTTGTTGCTTGTTTATATGTGATTTCTTATGGGAGTATTTCTGTGCAAGTTTCATGAGTATGTGATCAACCCTTTGCATGTACAAGCCGAAGTGACATCGATTGACCACAAAAGTGAAATTGGGACAATATAAATGGGATGGAGGGTCAATGTTCTTTGAGTACAACTGTACGAGGGTCTTTTACAAGTTGGGTTCAATTGGTCACTTAGAATAATTTTGAAGTTTGCTCCAATGTCCTGCCCCGCCCCCTCCTAATTTGTATTCTGTAGAACGGTAGAAGTAAAGCTCTTCATGAATTTTGAAGGGGAGTCAAGCTATAGTTAATTTTAGATATTTGAAGTTTTATTTATTTTCTATTTTTCTCTACTAGAGATAAGGAGTCGTTTTTTAGGCGTTGAAGTATGAGGAAACAAAGAAAAAGGTTCACTGAGCAGTTTGCGTTTATATATCGTTGCTTGTCAAGTAGCAGTTGGTCAATGCCATTCACAATGTAGTTGAGGACTTGAGACTATCAGGCTACGTGCATTCAATCCCCTTAATAGCCTGTGGCAATGTGGTATTGTGTTGTAACTGTTGTTGTATATGACATGTTTCTCCTACACTATCTATGGTTTACTGTTTATTCAATGTTAGATTTTAGCTTGTCTTCTCTTAGACTTGTTACGTCTCTCTATAAGAATTTTTGAAAGTGCAATATACAAATGACTGCAACTATCACTCAGGCTGACGCAATCATCTCTAAGCTACAAATAGCTGACAAGCAAGTGAATGATCATGAACCAACACTATTACTTTCAGCTGACACAGTATGTGGTCTCTTCTCTTCGCTGTGATTGTGATAACGATGCTACGACAAATATGGTATAATTTTATTACTTCAACACTATCATATCCCGTAGATCCTCAATTTCTGCATGTAGGTATTAGCTATCTCCTTCAGGATGATTTTTCTTGTTGATTATCTTTAATATGCCCCTCCTGAATAGCTATTGCTACTTGGATAAAGTGATTGTTTTGTGAGTCTAGTTTAAAGATAGAATATGCATACTGATTGTTTACTATGATTCAGTTTAACTGGTTTAATTTATTATTAATGTCAAACTTTGAGCTCTTAAATGTTAGATCCGTGCCTCAATATGATACCAATTTGTTGATGTAGTTTGATTCCATATACTGATATACCATTGCATTACATGCTCTGTGTTTTGGTAATGTTGGTGGTGTTGTCAAACCCAACAATACTTAACACTATATATTTCTTGATGCTATATAATAGCAGTTTCAGCTGACACTCTTGACTCAGTAGTCGAATTGCTTTGTCTTTCTCGATGAACATTGTTTCCTAGCTAGGTGATTAGGATACAGGATATTGTGACACTTATTTTTCATAGTGAAACCTTTTATGTCACTACTTTCCTAATGCAAGATCTGACCTTAATCAATGGTCATATTTCTTGTTGGCTAGTTGCTGTGATACGATACAAAGTAATTTTACTAATTCGGTCAAACTGTTTAGACAGTGATGGCATTTCTATGGCATTGACATTTTTCCCCATCATTCAAGCAATCCTGTGTGGTAGTGACTGTAAAAATTTTACGGTGTCAGTTATGTTGTGGGTTCCTTATTTACGTCAGTCCCTCGCCTTTGTTGTCAGGCAGAAGCTACGAAATCAGAGCTTATCATCGGTAATCACAGCACTGATGCTGCACCCTCAATCTTAATTACTGGCGACCAAGTATTAGTTTCCTCTTTTTTTTTTTGTATCTGTGGGTTTAAAATTCCGTAATGGAATTCTTTGAAAATTTCATGAATATTGTGCACCTGTGATAAAGAAATGAATGCATGTGTAGAGTCTTGTTTGTGTAGCTAACACACCAGAGGTGCAGTTTAATTCTGCAACTTGGGTGTTTGATTGCTTGAAAGGAAGCAATTGGATGGGCTTTTACACGAACTTGTTCACTTTCTGATGTTCATAGAGATGAGCTTTGCAAGTCAATCCTATTCCATATATCAATTCTGAACAGAATTTTTCTTTTTAAGAGCTATCAGAGTGAAGTCAAACTCCAGCATCATTATCTCTTGAAAACAGTTAACTGTTTAAAGAGTCGCTGATTTGAGCTCAGAAACAAGCATTTGATTCCATATAGCTTATCTACTTAGTTAAGTAAGGCGAGTGTCCTTTTTGCAGTATTTTGTGGAAAACAAATAGCAGTATTTCTTGTCTAGAAGTAGTATAAACTGGAATTAGCCTGCGTACTCATGACCTCAGTTTGGATGCCGTCAATCATTAAGATTGCCCTTGTAAGGCCTGGACTGAAACTTTCTAAAGTGAATTGAATTGAACTGAAGTCTAAGAGAACATGACCTAACTCCCTTTACATTAGAGAAAAAAAGGAAAGAAAACTGGAATTGAACGATATACTGGAAATGTTCCTTCTACTTTCAGTTATATAGTAAATTCCTGTCTATTGAATGTGTATTTTCAAGAACAAAAATGACAACATAACATGATTGCCGGTCTACTATATTTAACCTTTGTTTTTATCTTTTATCTTTTTTTAAAGAATAATTTATCTCATTCCTTTCTTGCATATACTATTTCTCACTGTGAGTCATGTTAGCCGAACTTGCTTTCTTTGGGTGACTAAGGCTATGTTCAATATTGCATTATTATACTGAGCTATAAACGAACTCTAATACAGCTCAAGCTATCAATGTGTGTGCCTGTTAGCATACACTAGCCTTGGCAGTTTTACAGGAGACCCGGAATCATGTGCACAATTACCCTTAATACGGATCGGTAGTTGCTTTCATGAATTGTGACCCGAAAACTCTGGTCTTCCAAAGTTACAGTCTTACAGATTCAATCTAGGGCAGTCAATATCTGAAATTTCTAGCAAGCCATGATGTTTGTTATTCTTGTTCATTCTTCATATAATCATCTATTTTCACAGCTTGTGTTCGTTTGTCATGTTAGTAACATTAGTGTTTGTTACCTTTGAATTCCAATGACCAGGTAGTGGTCTATGAGGGCATGGTTAGGGAAAAACCATCCAGCAAGGAGGAAGCACGACAGTTCATGAAAGGTAGGATCTCATAAGTGCCTGTCTGTCTCATTTTTTAACTATGTTTTGAGATGCTCATTCCATATTGAGGAAACGCTCTATGCAAAGTTTTTTAAATCCTGGATTAAAGCTTATATTCTTCTCCGGTTTGATAGCCTATGTGGCTATGCTACTCATACTCATGTTAAATCATTCAACACGAGTGTGTATAGGTCAGATTGGGCTATTTTATTGAAAATTTCCATGTTTTGGCTGAAATGAAGGTGTCCAAGTGCCATATGCATCTCCGAGTATTGCGGTTTAGGCACGGTTACACACGAAACTATTAAGAGTCATAGTAGTATAACTGGTAGCCCGATTATGAAATTTTTAGATGTCCAAATAAAAGATAGAAAACCAGACATACAATATTACTTTGTCGTATACTCGTGACATTTAAGCTATGCACATTTTACGTAAGCTTTTCGGTAGAACTCATAATTGTTGGATAATATAGCCATTTATTTATGGGCATCTATTGTTCTACGCACAGTCAAAGAATGACCAGCGATCTAAGAGAGAACCGAGAGCCTGAAATGGCAAACAGATATTTATAGATTCTATGGCTTGTCTTATTATATAATCAAACCACCTATATTGATTAGTTTGCTATCGTTTTTTGGTGAATATCTTCTACTGTGCTTATATGTCTCACATCTACAAACCATTATTTGCTTTCTGACTTCTTTGTTGATTTTCAAATGGATTTGTTGATAGACTATTCTGGTAAGAAGGCATCAACTGTCAGTTCTGTTCTAGTGACAAACCTTCGGACAGGATTCAGGAAAGGGGAATGGGACAAAGTGGAGGTAAGTTTTATTTATTTGACCGCATACATGCAATATGCATGATATGAATACATTGTTATTTGAAAGTAAAATTGAATACTTGCTTAAAGGGAATAATTGGTCAAAACACATAATTTGATGCAACACACCAATTTGAATGATGAACAAGAAGGGGTTTCTCACGATTGACCAGGTGAACAGTGTGTACTTAAATTTTTTCGCTTGAGGAGGTTCTCGTGGTTAGTCGCATCAATGTTGTTCACACAATAATTCACACGATGTCTCGCCCCTTTTTATCACTACCTTGTGGCTTATGGCAGTCTTATGCTGAGCTTGATTTCCCACCCTTTTTCTCTACTGCCCAAAGCATGGCATCAAACCTTTATATTTTCCTTTTTCTCAACACCCTTATGGTGGGACCCTTCCGTGGATCCTCACTTTGCGGGGACTCCATCGTGCACCAGGCTCCCATATACTCTTTGTATGTATGCTTTATATTATACAACAACAACATCAGAGCCTTAATCCCAAAATGATGTATGTTTTATAGCATACTAAACAAAATTTACTTAGCATTTTTTTTTCATCTTTGGGTAGCCATGATCCAGCGATCGGAATAACGCCCTATAAACCGTTTACCACGTTAACAAAATTTCCCAAATACAAATTTAATCAAGTTTATCAGATTTGATAATACTTTGATTTGTATTTTTTTCATTTTATATTAAAAAAATGCTATAGATTGTTTCAAGACTTTCAACCAAGTGTACGGCTACGGCCTCTTTGAATGTCGAAATGACATTGACCTTGTAAATTGTAAGCAATGTGTTAAAGACGCAACTCTCGAAATAGTTGACAATTGCCCTTCGTGTGGTTAGCTATTGTATCATTTGTATGGTATCACGAGTTCATGTGTTAGGGACAAGAAAATTGGGATGGAGGTAATACTAGGTAAATAATGTCAACATACTTTCTTAGTCTTGCGCGATGTCTATGTGCAAGTTACATAAAGCTTTCCGTGCATAATTTGACCCTCTTTTCATGCATGTGAAATCAGAAAAATTTGTCTAATATGGAGTTCTGTTATCTTTCAATCTAATCTGTATCTTCAATATTTGTTGAGTTTAAAAGCACATTTTGACATTTTTGCAGATTTTGTTCGATGTTATACCAGAAGAAGTTATTGATAACCTTGTAAGCATTTTTGCCACCATTTTTGTTTGCTTTTTGGGTATTTTCAAAACTTTTTACTTAAATCTCCTAATATTATCGGAGCCTTATTGGAAGCCCCGGACGGTTTCAAATGATTGTTCATGTTAGCAGACCCCAAATCATTTTGCGACTAAGGCTCTTATGTTGTTTTGTACCAAAACATGAATCTCTTGAAAATTTTGCAAGTAAAACTCTGATATATTTTCCTTCATTTTTATTGTTTGTAATATGAATCAGATCGAAGAGGGGGCTGTGCTTCACGTAGCGGGTGGATTAATCATTGAGCACCCTCTCATATTACCTTTGGTTAAAGAAGTGGTTGGTGTTCTAATCTGATCTCCTTATGCTGACATCCTTGAGTTCATTCTCATTCATATACAATATTTTGGCATCACAAAACTACATATTTCCCTTCATTCAACATAAATGTTGGAGGCATTAGTTATTATGTAGCTGTCTGGAATCTCACATTTTGTGAACTACTGTTGCAAGGTTCTGTTAGCGTTTCCCCGGGAAGAACAAAAAAAATAATCACAACATCTTAACAAATAAGCATAATCTCAGGTTTGGAGAAGTTCCAATTGTTTTTTTCTGTTGTGCAGGTAGGGACCACGGACAGCGTGATGGGCCTTCCTAAAGCCGTGACAAAGAGGTTAATAGAGGAGTCGCTGTAGGTCGGAACTTAAGAAATGGCTATGGTCTTTGTTCAAGTTTTGTTGGAATCAACTAAACAATTTACTGTAACCTGTTAACTTGAGTTTAATAATCATGATATATTTTTCTTAATTGTTTTGACTTGCATTTAAAAGTAATTTTAACCTGATATTTATATAAACTTGAAAGCATAAGATAGAACATATTTTGGTAACATAGTTGGACAATGACCTAATTAAATTGGAGCTTGTAACATAATAACGAACAAAATCCAAGATGGTCTAACGTAAACCCGAACCAATCAAAATCCGTTAATCCAATATGGCTTTACAATTTGAACATGGTTTTCATAAGAGATGTCAGATGCGGCAAGTTGGGAGGAGGAGAATCCTTGACCCTTGCCATTATCGACAGTCCATGCAAAAGAAAGGGTCATTAAATCATTAATGTTTGCCGGCCTTGTAGTAAGATTCCTATTATTGTTTTTAAAAAAGTGCTTTGGAAATACTTGCATTGGTAGGCCTCTAGGCTACATAAGTGTGGCCCTTTCATCACTAGATCCAGGGGCGGACCCAGTCCGCTACCCCCAAACATAAAAAATACGGTTTACCCCAATTATTGTGCTGAATAGTACATAAGTAAATATTATTCCATTAAATGTACAATATTTTTTGGTTCAATGGTGAAGGCTTTGGTTTCCACTTATTCCCCCGGGTTCAAATCTCATTTCATGCATATATAGACTAATTACGGAGTATTTTTTTTGCTACCCCATAAATTGAATCCTGGGTCCCCTCCTAACTAGATCAACACTTTCCCTTGATATAAAACTGGCATTAGTGAGTTGTGACGGGAGGTTATGACGGTTAAGTGTTACTCACATAAGTAAATAAAGATAAAATTTAGAATATCTAGGGAGTTACGAAAGACTTGTCTTTATTTATCCAAGTAAGTTTTATTTGACCATAAAACTCGCATTACTCCTTGGCAAAATCTCATTTATAACATGCCACAACTTACAAGCTTGGGACGTCTTAAAACCTATAAAAAAATTACGGAATATGAAAAAGAAAAGATGATTATAAGAGATAAGCAACTTAGGTTTCGTCACAAGTCAGAATAATTCTTAATCCGTAACGAAAAAACAATGATAATTTTAACTCAAGTTAATAATATATAAATCACAAATCACATCTTCTACAAGAAGACATTATCAATCCATTTATTAAAACTAATTATAAGATGTGTTGACTTATTTCTAAGGTAAATAAGCGCTCCCCGGTAATAGAAAATAGTCCCTATTTTTTATTTTGTCGTGTAGAGTAATTTTTGCTGTGTAATTTATGTTGGGAGTTACGGGTGTCTGAAAAGGAGTGTCAAATTGTCAATGCCATGAGCAGCAGTTCGGTTTAACGGGATTAGCGTTTGTCGTAAACGTCTTAAGATAGTAACAAGCTTACGGAAGACCAAGTCTTTTATCCCCTTTATCAAAACTCGATTTTTTTAATAATACTCCCTATCTTTCTATGGTATTCCGTAAACATTGTTTCGTACGGGACTCTAGTATCTCACTGTAATATATTCCAAACTTGCCATTTCAACGGACGGGCAGTTTTCCCAGATTTCTTGGGCACTGGCCACCCACTACCCGGTCAGCTCTTCAAGTTTTGTAATATGACAATGGTTGCCATCCATTTCAACCAATTATTTATCCCAAATTCTCGGACATTATTCGTTACAAGCTCAAGCTGAAGGCGGATAATGCCCTTCTTACAATATGCAATTGGCAATTCATGTGAAAATTAAATGGAGCACTCCACTTGTCCTCCCGCTTATGATATTGTGAGAAGGGCACTATCCGTTTTCAACTTGTGACGGATATAAGTGCCCGTCTTCAATCAGACAAATTGATTATTTATTAACGTTTTGCTTACTTTGTCTACATTAATTCTTGGGTATATTCGATCAAATTTAAAATTAGTTAATTAATACAGATAGAATAATTGGAGACGGTTAGAAATTAGTAAAAGTTATGTTTTCTTAAGAAAGATCAATAATTACTCTTATTTTGCACTTTTATATCATTAAGTCACACTTATCCTTTAGAGCATGTCGAATGGTTCATTTAAAGGACTTGCTTGCAATTTTTGGAAAATATAAAGCGTGTAGCTTACCATTAGAGATGAAAAAAATAAGACTAACTTGCAAAGGCACATGGATCCTCTCCATTACCTATTAATGGGTAGGATTTGATTTGAAGAAAAAATTAACGGTTAGATTTATCAAGATTGTATAAAAATTGAGGTGGAGATTGAAGTGCCCAAAACCAATCCATGCTCTTTATTTTGTCCCCATAAGCAATCCAATTCATTGATAAGTAATGGATAGGTAATAGAGAGAAGGGTAATGGAGAGAATCCGGAGTGCTTGCAAGCATGGTAACTCTACCAATCCATGTGGCTTGAATTTAAAAAATTTAAATGTAAATTTTTTTTTCATTGGTTAAAAGGAATAGTATGGGCCCGTACAAGTTATAAGGTGTTGTAGACCTTGTAGTCCACCATTAGAGGGGTATCTAGATCAAGAGTACTGTAGCTTTAAAAACTAATGTGACAAGTTAAGCTACAAGCCTACAATACATTGTAAGCGTTGTAGCAGTTCATTGGAGATGCTCTTACATGAGACTTTTGTTCCTTTATTTCTTGTATAAAGTATAATTATGTACTCCTTCCATCCCAATCATTTATTTGCTTTTAATTAAAATACCCCTAAAAAAAAAGACAAACAAATAATTGTGACAAAAAAAGTATAAACTATACGATATTGGAACACACAAAATATGAATCTCCTCATTCAGAAAACTTGTGTGAAGTTGAAAGAGGGGTATGATTTGTGAAAGTACATAAATATAAGGGTTTTAATTCAAACACAACCTTTAAAAAAATATTTCCAAATACCACCTTTAAAAAAAATTGTCAAACACAACCTTTAATAATTTTTTTTGTCAAACACGACTGTAACACCCCAATTATCCGGCCAAGACAATTGAAAGATGTTACCATCTCGGTTTCCCGAGGTGATGAATCAGAGATACAATCAAGAAACATTTATTATAAATGATAGTTTAGTGCATTACATAAACGTAAACAAATGAATAAACGAATACAAGTCATACTACTACGACCCTCTAAAGAAGACTATCTCATGCCGACTCGACTCCAAGTCTGAAGCTCGTCCCGTCTCCCGTGTGACACCAAATACAACCCATACTCAACCTGCTCCCCATATGATCAGAAATATCATATGAATCGACATAGGCCAACCCGGAAATATGTGACAATTACACAGATACACAACACGTCAGTTTCAATAAATAATATAAGACTCGACATATGAAATATGATTATGCAACACGACAGATATATGAATGAGAATCAGTTCCACCAACACCACACTGGTACCGGGACACACCCAGATGTACCCACAACCCGGTAATGGCACCGCCCACCAAAAAAGTCGTCCCGTAGCCCGTAAAAAGGACACACCGGTGGTACCGGGCCCAAGAGCGACTCAGATCCCTTACCAGACTGTAATACATCAAATTTCTGGTCTTAAGCTACTCGGCCGAGTATGGGATACTCAACCGAGTAGCTGGTGTGGGTGTTATGTCAGGCTTCTGTTTGTTGTGCACTCGAGCGAGTAGGTTGGTACTCGGTCGAGTGTGGCTTACTCAATCGAGTGTAACCCACTCGGTCGAGTGTCTTATACTCGACCGAGTGTCCGGTTCGTTACGAGTTTTTCCGCGGTTTGATTAAGATAACTCGGGAAGCATATATAATTATTTTAGCGACTTAATCATTTTTATTAGTTGCTTAAACACCTTTCACAAAAGAAACATCGACACACTGCTTCCTTTGTTATCTTCATCATTCTCTGGCTAAGGTTCTTCACTTTTGGGGGTTTTTACATCCTTGCTTTCGTAATCATTGGGGTAAGTCCTCTAGCATAGTCTTATGTTGTTTTGATTAAATTGATCAAACCTTAATTGGGTTAATTTGAGGGTTTTGGGATATTAGCTTTGGCATACAATTATATTGATTGATTGTCGTTATTCTAGGAGGAGACTTTTTAGAGGAGGCGTTCTAGACCATCTTGCTATACTTCTTGGATTTGCTTTTCAGGTAGGGTTTCCCTACTTAGTTGGTTGTGTAATCAGTATGCATGTAATTTGGCGATCTTTTATGATTATTGTATAATTGAGTTTTGATGTTGGTATTGGTATTGTTGTGGGACCATTTTCGGGAGATGGTTCCAACCCCATGTTCTCCTCTTGTAGCTCCCGTCACAAAAGGGGATGTGCACATTAATGATCTGGGTTCGCTCATTGCGATGAGCGGGGTTTAGCTGGTAAGGTTGTGGTCCCCACTGGCGCGCGATGATTACCTGTTGCGATGAGTAATCTGGCAGGGCTACACACCTTGGTGTGTAATCAGTTACTGGTTACTATGGAGTTTGGAGGATGTTTGTTACAATTCACTTTGGTAGTTTATGCATTATGATATGTTATATTGTTATACAATTGACTGACCCCGTTTTATGTTTTAAAAACTGCGGTGTTCCATTCGGGGATGGTGAGCAGTTGGTTTAGCAGGTGATGATGGCTGTTGATGTTGCTTGCGGGGTTTGGACATGGCTGATTCATCACCAATTTTTTAGTCTAGCTTCCGCCGGATAGTTTTCACTTTATATTTTGTTATCTTTCGGAGTTTGAGTTGTATCTTTCTTTGATACTTGTAATCTTTTAACTTAAAGTCTTACTTTTAATATGTTTCATTATGGTTATTATGATGTGCACTACCCCGGGAAACCGAGATGGTAGCACCCTTCAATATTGGGGTAGTCCTTGGTAAGGTACCTTGGTGTATGGGGGTGTTACACAAACGACGTGACTCAACCTCACGTGTCACTTCATAACTCAAGCCATTAATGTACACATCCCTCTTGGAGTGGGAAGCTCCAAGAGAGAATCAAGCGTATGACGTTATCCTAACCTTACGTCTCCTCAACAACAAGTAACCAACCACAACCGTCATGTCCTCTAATATGCATGACAAATACAATAAATGCAAGATATCACACAATATGCCAATTACCGACTCATCATGATACACGGTCCCAAATACGAAATAAATATCAATTCCTCATTATTGCCAACATCATGTTATAATAATGTATTTCTAATGACATATGACTTTACGATAAACATGTTATAATGCAATGACATTCAATAACGACTCACAGCACCATCCAAATATATTGAAACCGAGTAGGATTAACCTACCTTTTAGCAAATCTTCAATAGCTACTCGAATCCGACACAATCCCGTCTCATGAAACCGTCTCGTCCTATAAAAGTCGCATAATACTATCACAATACATCCTACACTATTATACAATATAAAACCCCTTATTATTACCCACTAATTACCCATATTACATCTTCTAATTACTAATTAATTACCCATAACAAAACCCCCAAAACTTAGGGTTATAAAACAATATAAAAGGATAAATCTTACTTACTTAGGTGAAAGGAATGAAGGGTAAGGTGAACTGATAGGCTATCGCACACCTATGCAAAAATACCCTTTGGTACAACACAAGTAATGTAGTATTAAGGGGTCGAATCCACAGAGAGCTCGGT
>VHZZ01002077.1:0-10415 GCA_009801015.1 Silene noctiflora
CATGTATTCTTTAATGTGAGATTTACATATGTGATCAATTATGATCGACAATTTGTGATCGCATTATTGTCGGGGACACTTTTCTCCAACAGGGCGGTGCTGCGGTGCCGTCACCGGGTTATGGGTACGGCTGGATGTGTCCCGATACCAGTGTAGTGGAGTTGATGATTGTGTCTCATGCATTGAGTTGTTATATTTCATGAGCGTGCTTTATTTACTTTGTCATATATGTTTATATTATCGAAACTGGCCATTTGTGGCTTCTGTTTATTGTAAACTATTTCTGGGGTGGCCTGTGTCGATCCATATGATATTTCTGATCATATTGGGAGCAGGTTAGTTTCAGATTATATGATTCATATGGGATTTGAGGCCGCGCTACAAGACTGGAGTCGTGTAGTAGACATGAGATAGAGGTCGTAGTGGATGAGTTGTATTTATAGTGTATGTTAATTGTAATCATTAAAGTTATATTATTAATAAAATGTTCTTTTATTGGAGTTTTGAAACACTACCTCGCGCAACCAAGATGGTAGCGCTTCGATTATCTTGGCCGGATAATTGGGATTTTACAACAGGTGTTCACGAATACACTGTCAACCAAAAGGTTGAGTAGGATAAAATAAAAAGTAGATAACACATTCATAATCCACAACCATTGCCAATGCCAATCATCACAATTCCTCTAGGTCATGAGCCTGAGGCTACTTCATTAATCACTCACGAATCACCCAGCGGCACAGTCTGGGGCAGTACGATAATCATCCTTCACTCATGAGTCACCCAGCGACTGAGCCTAGGGTAGTACAATATCATTCACTCACGATTCACCCAGCGAATGAGCCTTGGGTATTACAATATCATTATCCTCACATACCCTCTCATAATTCCATACCGTAGCCAATGAAACACAAATATGCATCATTATTAAACAACCATTAAAACATCCAAAAAACAATGCTCATATAACAACATAGAACATTAACCTCCAGCTAAGTAGATTATCCTACCTTTTCAGCAAATACTTCAATTAGCAATCCCCGTAAAAATAATTAAACAATCTCCTCCCAAATTGCGGCCTAAAACAATTAATAATAAATACACAAATATTAACCAAACCATATTATTTATTATTATATAAAATTATAATTATTAATTATCGATTACGTAAATTAACTAATTAAAACTCGATAACAACTAATTAACCCGTCACAACCAACCCCCAAAACAACCCCCTACCAAGCCACGGTCTCAGCCCCATAACAACCAACCTTCACCACCACCGTGAGCCCCATGCCAGCATCCCAGCCATGGTGCCACCTTCCACCCTAACCATTGTACACAGCCATCAAGCAAAGCCCTAGCTCGACGACCTACACAAACACACCTCATACACAAATACTCAGCCCGACACCTACAACCACCACGACAGCCACCCACACCACCTCCGGTCACCACCATCGTCGCCACTAACCCATGGTGGTTCCAGGGGTGGTCTTACCTTCCCCTCAACAACACTACACAGCCCACAAAGACCGTCTTAAGACGGTTTCACAAACGCACTCCTTCCCCTGTTTTATGAAAAACCAATCACTACGGCCACCACAGCGCCGCCTTGGCCCAAACAACACCACCAACTTCACCCCCTTACCTCCACGATTACAACCATACCTATCATCACCCTTAACTCCCTCGGCAACCACCGCACGTACCTACCCTGTTTTCGCGACTTTCCGGCCACTGGTGCACCAGCCACCGAGTCTGGCCGCCACGACACCTCCCTTGGGTGCGCCTCTCTACCGGGAACACAGCCATACCCTCCGTTACTACTAACACCCACTGTACACACAACCACGCTTGTCTTAAGTCTCGACACAAAACACGACTTACACGGCCAACCACCGCACTGACACCGGTCAATGATGGTCACAGGTGGTCACGACAATCTAAGCTAGGTCGTGGTCAACAACGGTCCTATGGTGATGCACTATGGTTGAACATACGATTAAAACAAACTAGAAGGGTAATATGCGACGGTCCTACCTCGTACACGAATATCGATGAAAACGGTTGCTAGGTCTGAAACTCCCTTCCCTTCTTCTATTTTCAGATTTATGAAGACTATTAGGTTAGGGTTTTTCTTCCTTTTATATGCTAGGTTAAGACGATATATTATTTTTATTATTAAAACTCGTCTCAGCTTATTATCTTGTAGTATTAAATCCCGACTCATAAGACTTTCACAAAACCCAAGGTGTCAGACTCATACAACCTACACCACCGACCCAACCAACATAAAACTCTAGCTCGTATGATATTATATGTCTTATAAGCAATTATCATTTATTATCTTTATTATTATTTAACCTTAATTATTTAAGAAACATAAACCATTCAAATAATACTCATTAAAAATACGGGGTATTACACTAAGGCAAATGATTGTAAACAATATACTAAAATCTAGAGTTTATGGGTCACTCAAGTAAGGTAGTCTAGATCATGGGTAAACAAGCAATGGGTAATGTCTAGGTTAAGGTTTAGTCACTAATATCTTAGTTTACCCAAAGTCCTTCACAGAGCCTTCACTTTTATTCAAAATCAACATGCAAATTCTATCATTGATATTCAAGAGGATACTAAGCTTAAATCAATAAAAGGCTTGAACTTTCATACAAAATTTTTATTAAATACCTCATATGCACATGCATAAAAACTAAATAATTACCCAAAACCTATGTGTTAACTAACCATATTCATAGTCCAATCCTCACCCAATATCCCCCTTATACCCTAGAGGGGATAACTCACTCATGCTAACAAAACACATGTAAACTATTGGAGAAACGAACAAGAACAAAGCAACAAAAATTATGGTAATTCAAACAAGTAAAAGGAACTTTGAAATGTAAACAATTCAAGACAAAGTGAAATAAGGAAGGAATTATACCCAACAACAAAGAAAGCTTCAAACTTTGGATTAATAATGAAAGAGATTCTTCAATATCTCCAATTACAACCCAACTACTAAATGTAAACAACTAAACTAAAGCAGATCTAAACTAATTTGCAAGGTAATTAAGGCTTAATTAGTGAAATATTAAAGTTTAATTAAGGAAATATTAAAATCTTAAACTAGGTTTTTCTCTATCTAGGGGTTGCGTACAAATCATCTTATGATAGTCTATTAATAGTCTTCTCTAAATTAGGCCCAAAATGAAGGAAGAGGGAATTTGAGCTATAGACGTGTTCCCGGCTGGCTGCCGGCGCCGAGCATTCTTTTTCCTTTCTTTTTTTCTTCCTCTTTTCATTGAAAATTTGGCTAAGTGTGGAAGTTGTGTCTCCCTGCCGGCTGGTCGGCGCAGGTCTACCGGTAGAGGACCTCTTCTTCATCACTTTGAATCTTGTAGCGCAGCTCTCAGCCGTCTGGCCGGCCGCCGGTGCTCCCACTGGCGCCGAGCCATTCTTCATTTGCTCCAACTTTTCCTTTAGAATTTAGCTAAGTGTTGGGAGATGGCTTCCCAGCCGGCTGGCCGGCTGGCGGCCTACCGGCTAAGAATTCTTTCTCAGCACATCTTCCTTCTTTCTCTTCTCATGTAAATGGGATTGATTCCCGAGCTTGATCCTCATTCCGATTTGCCTTGTCACGGCCCAATTTCCTACAAAAAGTGACAGAAACTCATAGAATGGGAATAAAGTGGAATAAGAGGCAAAATGCAAGCAAATGGGGGTGAAAACAGTGTCACATATGGTCAAAAAGCATAAGAATGAAGAGGGAAAATGGTAATATTTAAGTACTTATCGATATCCAATCCTGAATGTTGCTTTTTTAGCCACAGGTGTCTTTAAATTGTACGCGTCCTCCTTTTCGGGGTACATAGAGAAACCAAAGCACTTCCCAGTTTTAAGAATTATTTCACAAACATGAGTTCCCGTGTACATATCCATGTTTTCAAATTCGGAATTTGGCTCGATCATACTCACATTTTCAAAACCACATGAGTTGTCGACGATAAAGGCCTTTAATTCTGAGGTAACATCACCCTCTGCTACCACGATTGGCATGGCATCAATGGTAATGTCTTCGTCATCGAATGAAATCTTATTCTTTGGATGTAGAGTGGAAGTTACGGCCCTTTCAGCAAGAATCCAAGGCCTTCCTAGCAATAAGTTGAAGGACGTGCAAACATCTATCACTTGAAAGCTTATCTTCTTCTCCACTAACCCAGTTCGAACCACTAGATTGATGAGACCGGCCACTCGACGTACTATGCCATCGAATGCCCGAACCGTTTGCTTGGTAGGAACGAAGTTATTATTTTCAAGGCCCATGATGTGGGCTATTTTCAGAGGGAGTGCGTTGACAGCGAACTCGTCGACAAGGGTCGTGGGAATATGTTTGTTGCAGCATACTACAGTGATGTAAAGGGCTAAGTTATGATGAGCCCAAAAAGGTGGCAGATATTCATCAAAAAAATGTTACGGCATTAGTGAGCCGCGGCTGATTCTGGGCGATGTGAGTGACCATATCGTCTGGAGTAGTACTTGATGGTACAGTCATATTCATCAGAGCTTGCACAAATGTCTGACGGTGTCTGAATGAACTTAAATAAGCTGTCAGATAGACACATCAGCTTTAGTCTTTTGGAGTTTCTTGATGACGGAAGCCTCTAAGGTCGGCCCTTTACTAAAAACCTCGATTGTAGTTGACTCTTTAGAGGATGCTTTATCTGGAACATCCTTAGAAATAGAGGTGTGGCTGACCTTTTCAATACGATAAGGGCGCCCATATCGAGTCAAATTATTTGACTCGAGGTCATCCTTTCTTACCCTCATAATTTCTTCTTGTATGAAGGACAGTCGTACCCTTCGCGAGATAGAAATCACCTTCATCGTCTGCCCAAATACAATTAATTTCATTTGCACTTTGAAGAATATAAGGAGTGTATTCAATAGCAAAGTCCCCAAATAGAAATTCATTCCTTGGGCTTGGTAAGAATTTGGAACAATCCACGAATATTTTCCTGATAAACACCCCTTTCAGATGGCATGGACGAATGAGATAGGAATAATCGGCATTATCTTCGATGGTGAAGAAATTGGCATGGTCACCGAATGGGTTGGTTACATGGTTAGGCTTTATAGTCGGGATAGAGAGTGTTCAATTGTCGAGCATGTCCTGGAATGTATGCTTCAGTCGGAAACACCTTTCAGAATCGTGTCCCTTCCCTTGTTAGACGGCACAATAAGCATTTAACTTATACCACTTGCCTTGTTGATCTGCAAGGAGGGCTTGGAGTTGGACCAATAGGATTTAGTTTTCCCTGAGCCATCAACCATTGAAGAGCATAGGCATAAGTGCACCCAAAGTCATTGAATACCCTGGGAACTTGGCGCCGCGGCATTTTTTACGCTCCTTCTAACACGTTGATGGCCTCGACAAAGTAATTAGCTGTTGAAACCTTTGCCTTAGAAGATGAGGCACCCTGGTACCCCTTAGGCTTCTCAGCTTCTATTGTCCTGACATCATCTTTGATTTTCCTTCCAACCCTTATTAGTTCTTTAAAAAAGTTGAAATTCTGGTACTTAACCGTATTACAGTAGACGGGTCGCATATTCTTTACGAATTTATCTACCATCTCGGTTTCATATAGCTTTTTAGCCAGCTTCACGCTTTTTGCGCTCCATCTTGTGAGAAATTCAGTAAATCCCTCCTTATCTTCATGTGTCATGACTTCTAACGTTCTTATGTTGCTCTGAATCTCAATGTTGTCAACATAGTTCTTACAAAACTCCACTGTGATGTATTATAAAGTAGGGAAGTTCTTAAGTTCCAAATTATAGAACCGTGCCTTGGAGTGTTCTCTCAAAGTTTTAGCAAAGATATAAGGGAGCATATCAGTAGGGACCCCTTCAATGATAGATACTCTTTGTAGGCCTTGACATGATGTACTAGGTCTTCAATTCCCTTAAACTCAGGGATGTCAGTCGGCAAAAAATTGGTGGGCAGCTTGTCTTGAACTGGGGACAAGTTCGAGCATTTTCATAGTGAATGGTCTCTCTTCGAGAAAGTTTCATTTGATCTTCCATTAACTTACGCCTCTTCTCGAGATCAGTAGGTGGGGTAGCTATAAGGACTTCTCCTATAATATTGGTCTCAATAGAAGACAACCGGGTCATCACGAGTTTCAAGGTCTCACCCATCTTGGGCAGAAGATCTTCCATAGTCATCTTTCTGGTTTGAGCCGGCCTTTCTACAAAGAAACGCCGAAAAAATCAATATTCGAACAAAGAACCCCTGCACACTCAAAGACTCAACTCACATCTTAACTTAAACAAAGACTCGACTCAGACTTAGCCTGACAATAGGTTAGACTCCTGGTTAAATCTAGACAATAGGTTAGACTCCTGACTCGACTAGTGTGATTAAACCCGTGATTGAACCAACATGGTCTATAGGTTAAGGAGAAACGTCCCTAGTGGTTTAGGGGGACGTTTTTGTGGCTGACTCGGACCAAGGGCTGACATAACTGACTCGAACCCATGAGTGAGCTTAAGTGATTCAGGTGGGTCATGTTCTAGACTCCTAAGACGAACCAACTTGGCTAGGACATGGCTAAAACATGGCTAGGATACGGCTAACACACGACACACTTCATGCTTGATCAAGGTTCGGAAATAAAAACCATTTTTGAAAATAATCTATCTTTTCTGAAATGAGAATTAAAATGGGAAGCATGCTGACTATAAAATCTCATTTTGGTCAAAATTTCTAGTCCTAATAAAAAAACGGTTTTAAAATTGACATGGGATTTCGAAAATTAACGCAGAGGAAAAACAATTAGCAAATAGGCATTCACATATTAAGTATGTATGCTCCTAGACTCTTCTAAGTCTAGGTCAATCTTCTAAAAGGGTCTATGCCAGTGAAACCTTTTTGCTGGTTTAGTCAATTATCCCATAACCAGAAGTTTGGAATATGGTAGCCCTTGCTTGCGCCCAAGATGACTCCCTATTTAATACAAGCAATGTCCAAGCATTCTCAAGATAATGGACATCACCCCTTATCCATCCTCTGTCGGTGAGGGGTGGTCTGAATCCTAAAGCCAAAAAGGGTTTATGCATGAATTGGGATACTATAAGTAATATTCTACTGACCATAATTTCCTTTTCTAGTTTCACCAGTCCCCAACACAGTCGTCAAACTGTTAACATCACTCCACCAACATTTACGCGGGTCTCGCACATGGTTCATTAGAGTTGCCACCAGATCTTAGGAAGACCTGGAAATAGGACAAAGGCTTTTAGGCGGATCTGTTAACCATTGACATTGAGCTCGTGGTGAGAGTACGTGTTAGGAAGCCATAAGGACACCTAACCCCACTCGTTGCATTAACGGCCTACTTCAATAAATGATGGTCGTGAATAAGGTCATAGCTATCCCAATTATGAAATGCAAACATCATTTTAAACCTATCATGTAAGGTGGTTTTTAAGTCATTTAATGCATGAATTAAACTACTTTGTCAAAGTTGTTTTAGCATGTGAAGTTCATTATCTATTCTAGCCAATCAATCAACAAAGAAATATATATTTTTACTCTTAGCATTAGATAGACTAACAAACATTAGTGGTTAGTTTACAAAAATAATTGCAATAAAAACCAATCAATCGAACAAACTAAACAAACAAAAGCAACCATGGCCAAAATTGTAATATCCGGATATTTTGGGATCCATACGAGAAGCTTTGGGATACGTGAGGGCCGTGCAAGAGTGATATTTGACCTTATATTAGACCAAGTGGAGCTTATACTAGACCTAGTAATGTTTGGAAATGGACCGAATGAGTTAGTGGTGGACCGAGTAGGGCGTACTCGGCCGAGTAGGTGGTCTACTCGACCGAGTAGAGTTAACTCGGCTGAGTGAGTGGTTCACTCGACCGATTAGGTTGCACTCGGTCGAGTGAACCGCTCACTCGATCGAGTGACATTGTCCATACGCGATACTAGCCATTTCGTCCCCTTAACCCTAATTCATTTTCTCATATTCTCCCTTTCTCTCTAAACTCTTCCTTCCCTCTAAAATCCTCTTAAACACATTCATATGGGATTCAAGCTTGCTTTAAAGGATTACTCACCTATCTATCCTTCCTTCCACTTATGTAAGTAAGATCTACCCTTTTCTAGTCTTATGAACCCTAGATTTTGGGGGTTTTCAATTAGGTTGTTTAATTAGTAATTGTTGTTAGTATTTGAGTAATTATTGGGTGGTAATAAGGTTTTTTTTATTGTATTATAATGTAGGATGATTTGTGATAGTTATTTTATGATTATTGTAGGATGAGACGGTTTTATGAGATAGATTCTTGTTGTCTTGGACTAGCTTGTTGAAGGATGCTAAAAGGTAGGTTAATCCTACTCAGTTTCGGTATTATAGATAGGTTTTGTGAGCATTTATCATTTAATTTCATAAAATGAGTAGTCTTGCATTCACATGGTAATTGTGGTTGTTGTAGAGTTGTGTATGAGTCGGAATTTGACACCATATGGCATGGGTTGTGTTGACTTGAGAAATTGACTATCGGATACATGGTTAAATCATGGTTTGTCAGTAATGTGTCGGATAAGGGGATTGTGATCGATTTTGTATTATAATTGCATTTTTTTTATTCATGTTCTTATTGGAGGTTGGTGGTCGTGATGTGATGATTGTATTAGAGACGGCAGACGGTTGAGAGACCGTCTTCCGCTTGGGTCGCCTCTTGGAGCTTCCCACTCCAAGAGGGATGTGCACATTAATGGCTTGAGTGATGGAGGGGATACATGAGGTTGAGTCACGTCGTCTGGCAGGGGATCCGAGTCAGTCCCGGGCCCGGTACCACTGGTGTCCGGAGTACCTTCTTACGGGCTGCGGTCCGGCTATTTTGGTGGACAGTGTTGCGGTGCCGTTACCGGGTTGTGGGCACGGCTTGGTGTGTCCCGGTACCAGTGTGGTGGAATGGATAGTTGTTTCTTATGCATTGAGTTGTCGTATTTCATAACCACATGTTATTGTTGTATCTTACATGTTTATATTATCGAAACTGACCGTTTGTGGCTTATGTTAATTGTCACCTATTTCCGGGGTGGCCTGTGTCGATCCATATGATATTTCCGATCATATGGGGAGCAGGTTGATTTCAGGTTAATGTTGCATACGGGATTTGAGGCCGCGCCACGAGATTGGAGCCGAGTAGTAGATGGGAGATAGAGGTCTTAGTGGATGAGTTGTAATTATTATTTTGTTAATTGTAATCATTAAACTTACATTATTAATAAATTGTTCTTTTAAATGGAGTTTTGAAACACTACCTCAGGCAACCGAGATGCTTCGATTATCTTGGCCGGATAATCGGGGTGTTACAAAGTGGTATCAGAGCGACGATTTTGGAACCTAAACCAATGAATCAAAATTAATTTAGGAGTGTCTAATGAAATGAACCCGACTTAAGTATGATAGGAGATCGGTTTTTGGGTATGTAGGTGCCCTCACGCCAAAACTAGTGCCTATTGTCTTGGTTGGTCACCGCGTGTTTGGGTATACGTATGGGAATGCTACGTGAATTATGGTATAGTTACATGTATGTGTTATGAAGGATGAATTTTCGTAGCATGTGGTTGTCTATGACACGTAATGTGATGAATTGTGGAAGTTGAATGAAAGAACTATGGATATGACGTGTTTTCAAGGAAATGTGGTGTGTATGCATGAGGGACGCAAGTCCCAAATTTTGATAAGTGAACATCGTATACGTGTTTGGAGTATTAATGTCATCGTTAGATTAACAATAATGATGATAGTCATAAGAATGTGCGTAAGTATGAAGGTAATGTGTTGTGTACAGCAAGTATGATGCCGTATGAGCTAACCCGATGAAAGTCATCACTAGTTGGTAGACTCCCGAACCTCTTATTCTGTTGCAAAGATACTTTATCTGAGTTTAATCGATAATCTTCGACCTTACTGTGCTACTCGACCGAGTAGGAGGACCCACTCGACCGATTGAAGGGCTACTCGACCGAGTGAACCAGTGACTCGACCGAGTGGACAATCCAAAACCATTGGTTCAGTACGTGAATATCCACTAGACCGAGTAGACCGGTCACTCGATCAAATCGACTCACACTCGACCTAGTAGACCGGTTACTCGACCGAGTGAGTTACCCGGGTAAGAGTAACTCGGCCGACTCCCCTATATTATCCTTATACTTCATTCTTATCTTCCTATTATCACATCTCCAATTTTAACATACCAAAATCTCACTAAAACTCACCATTATTACTCTCTTGAGCTTGGAAATCCTATCATTTCCTCACTAATCTTACTCTACTTGTCCTAAGCTAACAATGTAAGCATCTTCTCTTTTATGGTTA
>VHZZ01002078.1:20265-30864 GCA_009801015.1 Silene noctiflora
GTCAAGTTTTAATACCTACAAAATAAGTACTAAAACTACAATAAAATGGTGAGATAAATCCTAAGGAACAAGTGTTCCCTAGGACAAAACAAGATAAAATCCAACAACTAAAGAACAAACAAAACCGTGCTCCCCGACAACGGCGCCAAAGTTTGAACAGGTCGTCGCCAACCTATCAAAGATACCCTAGGTACAACAAATGAATGTAGTATTTAGGGGCCGAATCCACGGAGAGTACGGTGGTTGCTAATTAGTTGCGATGGGGTGAATTTTATCTTGGTTGGTCACAAGTTATGTAGATTGATTGATTGGTTTATGCAAGGTAAAATATAAATGCAAACAAATAAAGTAAAAGTCGTCTAGGGGGTCGGTTCATACATGCAAATCGATATTTAAATTAGTTATTAAGCTAGTAATCACAAATTATCATCTAAGCCAAAAGATGCCCAGCTTTCACTATTAGCATCGGCCTTAAATCGGGTCCTAACAAGCTTTCACTATGAGTAAGTCGATATACTACAACATGCTAGTTCTAATACGAATCCGTGCATTTCGACTTATTGATTGTATAACAAGTTTAATCCTAGAATATGATCAATAAACTAATATTAACATTACAAAGCAAGCATGTCTAGAAATGATAAGTGAACAACCAGTGTAACAACTTGTTTTATTCATCAATTATGCATGACTCCCCTAATTCCATAGACTAGGAAATCTAGCTACTCATGTGGAAATGATAACATATGAAAATGCTAAATGAAAATGAAAATGCAAACATAATGTAAAAACTATGATGTAAATAACATAAATAAAATGGAAGCTAAATGGAATTACCGTATGGAAATGATGAACATAAAGGGAATGAACAACTTGGAACTTGAAGAACAAAAAGATAAATAAACTTGATTTGGAATTGTAAATGGAATTGTTTGTAACATTAATAAAATACTAAACTAATACTAATCTAAACTAAACTATACTAAACTAACTACTTGAATTTTAGAGAGAATATTAAGTAAAATATGTGTAAGAAGGTAGTGTTAGAATGCTTGACGAGGCCTAGTATTTATAGGAGGAGATGGCTAAAACGGTCAGACTTAGGACCTTGCGTCCCCGATTGGGGTCGTAATGATCTCACCCAGGCACCTTAAATCCTTGGCATTAATGCCAAGGAATCCAATGTTTAGGGTTAAATGCTCGATTTAATTACCCGGGTAATGACTCTTGCCCTAGCTTTTGTGATCTTTGGGAATCCTAAGCTTCTTCATTCATTTTGCACTTCAAACATTGGGCTTGACTTTGTATTAACTTCATTTTGCATTTCCTCATTGATCCATTAAATCTCCATGCAAAAACCCATGCACATTTCCATACTTAGTCCAATCTTGCTTTTGACTTAGCCCTTGTAATCTAGCTTGCATACTTAGTGGAATTTAGCTCCTAAAAGCCTAATTACCTACAAAACATGTTAAGAMAARCAAATRCAACTAGAAATACAATATTAGCTCAAAAACACTAAGATAAGTGCTAAATGACATGAGAAATGAAGCTAATAAAAGGGCTTAAAATGCATAAATAAAGCACTTATCACATACAAATTGTATTTCCTATTCATACGTGTGGATACTAGTGGAGGCACTACAATTGGGGTGCTCTTGGTTATTTTTAGCAGTTGGGTTATCCCGATCCGGTTCTTATTTTTCTTATATTGCTGGATTTTATTGCTCACGGATTTATTCCGCTGCGTGGTAATTCGATTGCCCTCTTTATTTATGTTTAATTCTGATTTCTAACATGCATATGGTCCTGGAGATTTTTCTATTAAAATCGTTTTAAGTACAAACAAATCCCTTCACTTAGGTCCCTCATAATGTGTACCATTCCTCATCTTGTTATGAGCAAAGATGTTGTTGATGGTAATGTCCTTGGCTTGACTATCTTTTTGCATTTGAGAAAAGACATCTTGTTGATTGTTTTGCATTTGAAAAACCGCTTTTTGAACATCAAAAGCTTGATCATTGGGTTGGGTATATGATGTTAGGCTTTGAAATCCTTGAGTGTAGAAAGGTCTTTATGTAATACATCATATTTATGACCTTAGGATACTCGGCCGAGTAGGTGTTATGAGTAGTCTTTCAGAGTTCTATTTGTTGAGAACTCGGGCAAGTGAGCTAGCACTCGGTCGAGTGCGGCTTACTCGATCGAGTGTCCTGCACTCAGTCGAGTGTGCCTTACTCGGACGAGTGGCTTGTACTCGACCGAGTGTCCGGTTCGTTACGGGTTTTTCCGCGGTTTGATATAAATAGATCGGAAGCAGCTGATAATCGCATTTTACTTCAAAACATTTCATTTAAGCTGATTAAACATCTTTTCACAAAAACCAAACGATATAAACCCGCTTCTCTTCTATTCATATCGATCCGAGGCGTGGTGTTCATCATTTTTGGGGATTTTCACACCTTTACTTCTCTAATCATTTGGGCAAGTCTTTGATCTAATCCTTTATGGTATTGTTGTAGATTAGTGAAACCCTAATTTAGGGGTTTTGGGGGTTTAGAGTGTTGGTCATCGTATATGTTATTGATTGTTGATTATCGTGTTGTAGGTGACGATGTGTTATTCATTGTACGATCGTATGGTTGGCGGCGGTATAATGGATTGCGGAAAGGTATGGTTTCCCTACTCAGTTGGCTGTAGAATGATATATGTAGCTATGTGACTATGTTTGTTACCGTTTATATATATTCATGATATGGTTGTTGTATGGATGTTGCTGTTGGAGTTTGGAGATGGTATTGTGAGCAATTGCGAGAGATGGTCTCACCCCCTTTGTTCACCTCTTGCTTTCTCTCGGTGCAAGGGGGATATTCACATTAATGGACTTGGGTTCGCTCGTGAGTGAGTGGGGATTTTGGTGGTAAGGCTGCGGTCCCCATTGGCGGCGTAGATTACCTGTTGCGATGGGTAATCTGGCAGGGCTACACACCTCGGTGTGTAGTCAGTTACTGGTTACTATGGAGTTTGGAGGTGGCGGTTCTTGTTACATTGGATGTTCATTTATATGTAATGCTATGGTATATTATTATATGGTTGACTGACCCCGGTTTGTTTTCAAAACTATGGTGATCCATTCGAGGATGGTGAGCAGGTGATGATGCTTATTATTGTTGATGTTGCTGCGGGATTGGCTGGGGCAGAGTCATCACCAGTATTAACAGTTTTAGTTTTCGCATACTTTATTTTATTTTGATAACACAGTTTTAGGTTTGGTTCTAATGTATTTTGGAGACTTGTAATCAATTTATTTAATTCAACCCTTAAATTATGTTTCATTATGGTTTCTGTGATATGCACTACCTCGGGTAACTGAGATGGTAGCACTCTCATGTCGTAAGGTAGTTCTTGGTAAGGTGCCTTGGGGTATGGGGTGTTACAAAGTGGTATCAGAGCGACGATTTTGGAACCTAAAACCAATGAACCAATGAACCAATGAACTTAGGGTGTCTAAATAAATTGAACCCGGGTAGGAGTTATTTAGAGCTACCACAAAGGCTTGGGAGATATCCTATAGCCGCATTTTGCCTTTACAACTTTGAACCGGTCACTATGGGTTGTCAAGGGTCGTTGTGTACTTATATGCTTGCTTGTATGTTTCATGTGCATGCCGGATGTTATATGTATGAGGTGTATGGAGATATGTGGAGTATATGATATGAGCTTAGTTGTGGAATGTGATGGATGAGGTGTTGACATGAGTTTGTAACATGATAAGGTTATATATGAAATGTATGTTTTATTAAAGTATAGGGGTAGTTCTTAATGGCATGACTCGACCTAGTGAGGGGAACTCGACCGAGTACGGGGTACTCGACCGAGCCTCTGACACTCGACCGAGTGGGTAAAATTGAGTTTTTGGGAGAAGTCCTGTAAGTTTTTGACTCGACCGAGTGTGCGAGGCACTCGATCGAGTGGATTAAACCCGATAAAGTACGTTATGTACTCGACCGAGTGTGTTTTCAGTTCTGGAATAGTTGAACTCGACCGAGTTGAGTGTACTCGGCCGAGTGTCCTTGGCACTCGACCGAGTGTTCTTTCTAGGTGGATATATGTTTGTTTTGAGTCGTAGGCTATGTG
The DNA here is from genome assembly GCA_009801015.1 of Silene noctiflora. NCBI lineage: Eukaryota > Viridiplantae > Streptophyta > Magnoliopsida > Caryophyllales > Caryophyllaceae > Silene > Silene noctiflora. The sequence continues at coordinate 24,403 of VHZZ01002078.1, forward strand.
CTTATGTTTGTCTTGAGTCTTAATGCATTCTTTTACATATGTGTTGGTCTTGATGCGTAATTTACCAGAGCCTAGGGCGTGGAGGGTGCCACCTTATGAAGGCTATGAGTTTGTTGGGAGGACATGTGGTTATACGTAGTAGTGACGTATAGTGAAAAGAGGAAGTGAAGTCGATGAGTTTATTGGGGCAAGGAGTACAATTTGTGAGATATGGTGAGTGATATAGTCGTGGGCTCGAGTAATGTAATGATAGGCCTATATGATCGAGTGGTGATGTGAGTGGTAATGTAAGTTCGAGGAATGTAAAAGTGAAAAAAATGTCTAACGAGGTAGGTGAATTGTGGTAATATGGGATGTGAGGATTTATGGAGGGAGATGGTTATGACTATGTTGGTTGAGGATATATGTAAGGGAAGGTCGTGATAGAAAAATGGAAAAGAAGAGTGTTAGGTGAGCTTAGTCTGATGGATGCCGCATTGTGGATTTGTATGTAGTGGTTGTGTTTGGGAATTTGGATTATTAAGAGATGAGCCTAGTGTTTAGTTCTTTGGGAAGGTAACGGTATGGCATAAATTATGGTTTCTGGAGATATTAAAGAAAGGTGTAGTTGATTAAAGAGTAATCCTTGAAAGTGTGGACTTATTAGTTGTAAGTATGAGTGAGTAGCATGTGGAGAGTGATTATTGATAAGAAAGAATGGGAAGTTGTTGATACGAATTAATGGAGTTTGAGTTTTGGAGCCATGAAGAGGTAACCGGATTGCGAAAGAGTTGTGTAATAGGAGTAATGAATTGAGTGGATTATGGACGTTGTCAAGTGCGATGGGATAAGAAGGATGGTAGTGATTCGAGTGTATGTTCAGAAAATTTATGGGACATGAAAGTAAGGAATCATGGAGGTGTATGATACTATCATGAGTGGGTGAGTTAAGGGTTATATAGGAGTTTTAGGACAACATGTCAGTAATGAGTTTTGAGGAATTAAGGGAGTAGGCGGTTGGTAGAGTATTTGCATGAGACTTTGGTAGTAAATTAAGGGAGTAAAATGAGCGCGAGCAGAATTAGAATGGATGTTGGGGTGGTATGGTTGATATGTTTAATAGATTTGCTATATGAGTTCGTATTCATGGATGCGAGGGAGCATAAGGTGTCGAGATAGGGAGCATTGGTCGGAAGTTGAGTCTAGGTTATATGTTCACGTTGCTCAGATGGTGGTATTTATCAAGTGGTAAGTTACTTGATCAGGATTGGCTTATTAGATTTGATTAAGGGTCTATGATATATGAAAGTGATTGTGTGAGGTTCTGACCTCATGAGTAGTAGTATGGTACGACATTCATAAAACTGTCATCCTGTTATTCCGTGTAATATGTTGTGTAACGTGGTCCAATAGGACGATGTTCAAAAAGGTTAATGCGTGGTTGGATGACCTGAGGTGATTGTTGTGTCAGGACGTTGTTTATTGGTAATGTGGTTGTTGTTTTCCGGGCACAATATTTCGTGTTGCGATGTGGGTACTTTAGCGCTGTGGTGCGGCGATTGGTGGCAGTGTTGCGATGCCGCCAACGGTTGTAGTGGAGTAGGAGGGATACTTATGAGACGAGCTTTCGAAAGAGTATGTTAGTTTAGTATGGGCATATAGGATGTTGTTTTATTTTCTACTGCATCATGTGATTTTCGGCTTGTGGGCAAGAGTAGAGTATAATATGGAAGAAAGTTACACATGTGGTCGTCGTTGTCATAGTTACAGTGATATCTTGTTAGTAAAACATAGTTGTCGGAGGTTATTGGAGTACGTTCGATCTTATGTTGGAAGAGGCATTTGTTAACATAGTTCTGGCAAGTAATTGGTGGAGCATATGTGTACTGAGCTGGAAGCTGTAGGTGGTTCATGGTCTTTATCGGAGCAGTAAGTATGGAGAGTTGAGATTTAGTATCATGTTAAGCTACGGACGAATTGGCGATGGTAAATAAAAAAAAAAGAGGGAGATTTGAGGATCTAGTGTGTGTGTGTGTAACAATTTAAGGTTGTCCGTTAGGTTGTGGGGATAGGTACGTGAATAGAAATGAATGTGTGGAAATGTTGAAGAGTTAAAGTAACAGAAGTAGTGGTTATGCTGAGGATTTTTTGGTATATATTAGGTGGTGTACGAGGTGATTAGAGGTATGAAACTGTTAAAGAAAGATAGTCTTGGATAAGGGAATGGTGGTCAGTGTTGAGGTTATAGTCGGTTATCTGTGACATGAGAGAGTGCTAACGGGAAGGAATCTATGAGGATCTAGTACTAGTTGAGTTACGAGGACGTAACATTTATCTTAAAAGGAGTAGGATGCGACAAAAGGAGTTTGATGGTTCTAAATGTTGCGGTATATTTGGAGATTTTGGGTCTTGGTGTAGAATTATGGTTGGACTTGTGGCTTGGTATCGATAAAAGTAATGGGGGTGGCTGTGACGTTGGGTTTTTGAAACTAATGGACATACATTAAGTGGTAGGTGTGAGCAAACTTCGAGGACGAAGTTCATATTAAGGGTGGTAGAATGTAACATTTCATGTTGGTAAACGTTCTCACTTGAGGAATTGTAATGGTGGAATTAGATAAGGCGATTCTATAGTTGATGTTATGTTGCAAGCTGCGTTACTGAGGTAGGCCTGATTGGGTGAGTTAGCGCCGAGGATGGAAGGTGAGGATTGAGTGGTGTTGGATAGTAGGATCATAGGTGTGCATCTTATGCAAGTGTGAGTTTGAACTTTGGGGATGAAATTCGTTTTAAGGAGGGAAGACTGTAATACATCAGATTTGTGACCTTGGATACTCGGCCGAGTAGGACGTACTCGACCGAGTAGGTGTTATGAGTAGTCTGTCAGAGTTCTGCTTGTTGAGAACTCGGGCGAGTGAGTTAGCACTTGGTCGAGTGTGGCTTACTCGATCGAGTGTCCTGCACTCGGTCGAGTGTGCCTTACTCGGTCGAGTGGCTTGTACTCGACCGAGTGTCCAGTTCGTTACGGGTTTTTCCGCGGTTTGATATAAATAGAACAGAAGTAGCTGATAATCGCATTTTACTTCAAAACATTTCATTTAAGCTGATTAAGCATCTTTTCACAAAAACCAAACGACGTATACTACATCTCTTCTATTCATATCAATCCGAGGCGCGGTGTTCATCATTTTTGGAGATTTTCACACCTTTACTTCTCTAATCATTTAGGTAAGTCTTTGATCTGGTCTTTTATGATATTTTTGTATATTTGTGAAACCCTAATTTGGGGGTTTTGGGGGTTTAGAGTGTTGGTCATCGTATGTGTTGATGATTGTTGATTACCGTGTTGTAGGTGACGATGTGTTATTCATTGTGCGTTTGTATGGTTGGTTGCGGTATAATGGATTGCGGAAAGGTAGGGTTTCCCTTCTCAGTTGGTTGTAGAATGATATATGTAGCTATGTGACGATGTTTTTTTTACTGTTTATGATATGTTCACGATATGATTATTATATGGATGTTACTGTTGGAGTTTGGAGATGGTATTGTGAGCCATTGCGAGAGATGGTCTCACGCCCATTGTTCGCCTCTTGCGTTCTCTCGGAGCAAGGGGGATGTGCACATTAATGGACTTGGGTTCGCTCGTGAGTGAGAGAGGATTTTGGTGGTAAGGCTATGGTCCCCACTAGCGGCGTGGATTACCTGTTGCGATGGGTAATCTGATAGGGCTACACACCTCAGTGTGTATTCAGTTACTATTTACTATGGAGTTTTGAGGTGGCGTTTCTGGTTACATTGGATGTTCATTTATATGTAAGGCTATGGTATATTATTGTATGGTTGACTGACCCCGTTTTATTTTCAAAACTGTGGTGATCCATTCGGGGATGGTGAGCAGTTGGCTAGCAGGTGATAATTCTTATTATTGTTGATGTTGCTGCAGGATTGGAAAGGGGTAGAGTCATCACCAGTCTTAACAGTTTTATCTTCCGCATACTTATTTTATTTTGATAACACAGTTTTGGGTTTGGTTGTAATGTATTTCGGAGACTTGTAATCAGTTTATTTAATTCAACCCTTAAATTATGTTTCATTATGGTTTCTGTGATGTGCACTAACTCGGGTAACCGAGATGGTAGCACTCTCATGTGTTGAGGTAGTCCTTGGTAAGGTGTCTTGGGATTTGGGGGTGTTACACTTTGAGTGAGATTCCTCATTGGTGGTGGGGTATATGGTGTTAGATTTTGAACATTTGAGCTTTTGTATGAAAGATTGGGGTGGAATTTGGTAATTTCGTTGTAAAAGTTTGAGTAGGGGGTTCTGCTTTTGTAGCCTTGAATTGCATTCACTTGCTCGGTGGTTCCCCTACACTCGATTTGAGTGTGTCCTAAAGTTCCATAACTTTCACAAACACAATCGGGAATGGAAGGTGACATCGTCATAAAATTAACATGTTGAGATGTTTGTTGCTTTGATGAGTTTGAGGCTTCACTTATCTTGGTCATAGCTTTGTCGAATTTCAAGTTCATTCTATCGATGTGAGAACACATATGTGCACTCAAATCGGCACTTAGTTGGGGGGACATAATCTACATCATGCTTGCCTCCTCTTGTAGTCTTCCTTGGTCGACTATAGTGGGAGTTGTGAACAACCATTTCTTCTATCTTGGCCCATGTTTGGTTATCATCAACTTCGGTGAATCTCCCATTTGACCCCATGTTAAGGGTATTCCTTGAATCTTCGAACAATCCATTCCAAAATTGTTGGACTAACAACCACTCGGTCAAACCGTGGCGAGGACAAGAGAGGCATGTTGCTTTGAATTGCTCCCAAGCTTCATAAATAGACTCCTCATCCCTTTGTTTGAAACCAGTGATTTGAGCTCTAAGAATGTTGGTTTTCTCGGGTGGGTAGAATTTCTTTTAAAAAGTGAGTGCTAACTTTTTCCAAGAATCGATACCAAGTGTAGCCTTGTCAAGGCTTTTCAACCATTGCTTGGCAGTTCCGATTAAGGAGAAAGGAAACAACACCCATCGAATTTGATCTTGTGTTACCCCCGTTTAAGAAATAGTATCACAATAGTCACAAAAGATCTTCATGTGAAGATGTGGATCCTCACTAGGCATTCCTCAAAATTGACTTCTTTCAACAAGTTGAATAAATGCGGATTTCGCTACGAAATTCCCAGTTAAGTGAGTGGGTGTCGGAGTACCATTTGGTAGGTTCTCCTCGGTTGGCATGGAATGAGATGAAAATTTAGGCATGATTAGTGGTATAGGTATTAGGTTGGCTTCTCCTTGTCTTGCAAAAGGATTACTAAACACAATTCTTTCCACTTGCATAATTCCTACATCTACAAACCCCCGAATACCAAGATTTGGTTCCTCCGTTGTTGAATTAGAAGACCCTCGAAAGGTTCTTCTTAATACTCTCAATCTCGTGATCAATGGGTAGGTGATTACCTTGTAATCTCCTAGGCATGCAAAATATGAAAAACTAGAAAACAATTAGAACCTCCTTGAGGAATTGGCTCCCTCAAGGAAAAAGACACAACTAAAAAGCAATTAGATGATAACAATTCAACAATGCACCATCGTCGGCAATGACACCATTTTGATGCGCATCCCATCGTCAAGGCCCATCAAACAAATATTTATAACTCTAACTAACTAGCAAGTAGCAAGTAGAGGTCGATCCCAAAGGATGGTTTGTCATATTATGATCAAATGCAAACTAGTCGTGTCTCAGGTGTCATAAGTTTGGGTAGTGTTGGAAACTATACTACTTTGACAATAATGTAAAGAAACTTGAAAACAAAGCATGCAAATAAAGATGAAGATCTAAATAATTGATTAAAAGGAACTAGGGTGTCATGGGTTCATAGGGGAAAGCATGGCATGATCATGGTAATGCATCCGGTAAATGATTGTAGTTATGCTAGGGTTGAGTTCGTTTACATCTTACAACCTTTAGGAAGATCTAGGTCTCGGAGTCGAGTTGGTTTATAGCTTACGACACCTACAACGACGTCACTCTACCTATTCAAAAAATGCATGGTCTAACAAGACTCGAGTTGGTTTATATCTTTCAAGTCTCGTTGAAGGGATAAGAGAATCATGGTTGGTTGTCAAGCAAGCATTTCATCCAGCATAACATGTGCATAGGTTGAAGAACATAACAAACAATCATTCATATGAACTCATCATACCAAGATCTACGCCATGATTACTCCCCTACTCCCCCATTAACCCTAGTTAAAGGACTACTCACAAATCATGATAGTAAACATACAAAAGAGGGTGTCAAGCATCTTAGTAAGCATGAACATGATGATGAGGTAAATAGCAAAGTAAGTAAGTAAATGAATGGGTAAAGTGTTGGAGTAGGTGTCCTCCACAATAGTGCGTCTACATTATTAAATCTCGTACAAGGAATATTAGGGATGTATCTTATACTTGTTAGTTGATCAACGTTCATCGGTA
>VHZZ01002079.1:19877-36816 GCA_009801015.1 Silene noctiflora
GGAGCTAATCTAGGGAGTTAAAATGTATAAATAAAGCACTTATCAAGTTCTATGCAATGTGGAATGATAGTAACGGAGTTTTCATAATCTTTAACTAGATGGACAATCCCCAAAAATGCATTGATAGTAGCAAGACAATATGAACTAGTAACGTGGCTTTCCGAACTGTTGGATACAAAAAGTTAGCCGTCTTTAATAGTCAAAACCTCACTCATAAAGGGTGAAATGGTCAAACATTTCCGGGTCTAACCTAACAAACCACTGACCTAAATGATTTACAAAACAACATACCTAATACCCACCCGAAAAGTAGAAGAACGGAAGGACACATCAATAATATTGATTTTAGACCATGAGGGAGAAGAAGGGGTCCAACATATTAAGTTGAGAGGGGTTGACAAGGTTACCCCAGGTCCATTTAGAGCATTTGTGGTGGGCAGAGTCAATCTAAAATTGGTTAATATGCTCAAAAAGGAATTAAAGATGATGTTGTTATGACATAACCAAAGATGCTAAAGGATGAAGGAGAAGAGAGAGGATCAAAATTTAATAGAACAATAATCAAGAGTTGAAGATCAAGGTTGGAAAAAGATGAAGAAATGAAGATTAAAGAAGTTCAAAGCAATGCAATATCGCAAGATATGCGGAATTTTTCAAAAGGATAATGGCACAAATTACAGCAAGGGGATAGAGACGATAATCCGAGAGAAGAGGGATTTTTGCGAGGAATCCAATCTTACCAAACAAGACAAAGACACAAGAAGATGCGAGGTTGGGTGGGAATGTGCCAGAGCCAATTTAAGCACGGTCCATAGAAGGGGGGAAGAGAAAGTTCGGGACTTAGGACGACATACGCAAGGTCAAGCGAGAAACCGTGGAAAGTGCTAAAAGAGAATATGGCACGGTCTAGACAAGGAGAAAGAGGTAAACAAATGGCAAGAATGGTAGCAATGACAAGGGAGAAAGGAGTAGGTGGGCCAGGAAAAAGCATTAAATGTCGCACTTCTTGTCGAAAAGCTACGATTACCAAAGAGCTGTCTAAGCCTTCAAGGACTCGCAGGGTCGTTGGCTGATGAAAAATAAACATTACATTTGGGTGCCTGTACTAGTCACTCTCCCGTCCGAGGCAAATTGATGGGGCATGTCCACGTGATTCGACTCAACAACCTACACGGGTCATAAAACCAAGCTCCATTTGGGGATCACTATAGAGTCATCATACAAGGTACACTATAAATAATCCACTATTCACCAATTAAATATACAAGTATTGTGACGGATGTGGGTATCTACAACCCAAAAAAACTTTCCCATTATACTCTCTCCGTCCCAATCATTTGTTTACCTTTGATTAAAATACTTCTCACAAAGAATAAAAAAACAAACAAACAAATAACTGGGACAAAGGAAGTACAAAGGTAAACAAATAAATGAGACAACCTAAAATGAAACGGGTAAATAAGAGAATCCGGATGAAGAGAGTATAAAATTTACATTTGGTACAATAGTGGCCTCCAAACACTACATTAGACTTTGACCAACCGCGTGAGTTGGTCCGACAAACCCGTTCGGTGGTGTTATTGTTCCAGCAGCTCGTGCGGCACGGCAACAACATATTCAAGTCCATCAGATTTTTTGTCGGTTCAGTGTCCAAAAAAATCGGCCACCGAAACCTCAACCCAGCTAGTGCAACCCACCTTTCTAGGCTAGAGGAAGACGCCCCACTTAGGGCCTAATTCTGCTCGTGGCCAGACCTATAGAAGAGTTGTTGATTGCGAACAATTTTAAGAAGCCGAGGAGACGAGACGAACTCCAATGGGCCAAATTTTGTAAAACCGCGTGATATCTATCGGACCTATATCATATCAAAATAATACGGAAAGTATTGTTTTGGGCTACTTGCCTACTTCTACTTTTACGTAATCCATAAATACCACTCTTATACACAATTGCACTTCTAATTCCACAAGGGTTTGCGTTTCACACTTCCATCACTAATTTTTTCCCCAAATCGATTTCTCACAACCACCATGGATGAAGAAGAACACGAGGTTTACGGCGGTGATATCCCCGTTGAAGGTGACCTCGACGCCGACGTCGACATGTCCGCTGCTGACGATGATCCCGCCGTCAAGGTATCCCCTTTTTCGATTTTCGAAACCCTAGATTTTATTTTATTTTGAAAATTTTGAAACCCTAGATTTATTTAATTGTTTTGATTTTAATTTTTAATTTCTGGTAATATAAAGGAGTTGGATGAGATGAAGAAGAGATTGAAAGAGATGGAGGAAGAAGCTGCTGCTCTTCGTGAGATGCAAGCTAAAGTTGAGAAGGAGATGGGCGCTGTTCAAGGTTTTTAATTGAATAATAGTGTAGCTATTGATGTCGTTGAATTGGCGGTGTTCTATATTTATTTGCTTTGTTCTTGATTGATCTAATTAGGCTCTTTTTTTATTTTGATGATCGTATCAAAAATAGTTGATCAAATTGTTGAGTTTATCTATTGATTTTGTTGAATACTATTCTTTTTCTCGTGTGTATTTTTTAGATGGAATAGTTTGGTATCCATAGAGGTAACCGTAAAATTTATGTCGTTCTAGGTCGGGTATTGTCATGTTAATGTAGCTCAATTTGGTTTGGGGTATTAGGATTCTGATTTGATGGATTTGACGACGAATCTGAGTAGTGTTTGAATGATTGCCAAGATAGATATTTGGGATGTCGTCTGCTGCTAGGCTGTTTATTCATCAATAAGTTGGAAGTCCAAAGACGATTAAATTAGTTTCCATGCAACCGTCTACGTATTGCTGCTGAATCTGATAGCTATTCCCTTTCTTTTGCTGCTTTATATGTCTTGATTGCTTGTTATGTTGATTACAGACCCAGCTAGCGCTGCTGATTTGGCAAATAAAGAAGAGGTTGACGCACGTTCCGTTTTTGTAGGCAATGTAAGTTTTGAAGATTCTCCTCTGTAAAGCCAATCTATAGTGTATCTATATGTTTTTGGTGGTTTGGTTTGTTTGTTTCTCATGTTTTGACACCCTCATTATTAATTTTGAATCCGAAAACTTGAGAAGCCTTTTACTGAGGATACTAATATTGATTAGATTACTGTATCATTACTATTAGGTTATCATGTCAAGTGTCTTTTATCTCTTTTCCTCTGTCATTCACAAATATTTTACTTGCGTTATTTCTAAAACTTTGCGTTGAGTAATGAGGTGCCATAATAAAAGCATGGTGGAGCTGTGAGGCACACCAGAGGCGCTACTACTGAGGCACGAGTACATAACTCAGATAAAGGAACCTATTTCAGCTTTTTAATAGTTGCTTCAGTTAGTACTAATTAGGTAGAACATCCTTCTCAACAGAAATTGTATTTTTCACCTTTATGTATTTTTGCTTTATTATTATTATGTTGATGTCGGGAAGTGCATTCTTCCTGATATAGAGTAGACTCTAGGGTTGTTTGCTCTTGTATTCAAATATTCAGTATCCGTCTCTTTTGACGCGTTTCAATAGTGATTTCTAGTCTGCATCACTTAACGAATCAAATTATAGTGTGTGGTTTTTTTACAGCACATTGTGTCTATGACTCTATGTATCATAATTCATAACTGTGACAGATGAGGTTGGGCTCTTGTGGTGGTTACGTAGACTCAACGTGAAAGATTGTGTAGTTGCCAGTTAGTTGATAGAGTGTTGTAGGTGCGCAACTGTTTGTTGACCTACTTTAGAGACGCGTGCTTGGATAAACTTACTGAAGTGAGCAATATTATCGATTAGTGATTGCATGGTTAAATAGCATCTTTCCCATTTGTTTGGTCTTGTGCTTTATGGATGTGAAGATGTCTATTTTCATTGTTGTGAATCTTGCTGTGTCGTACTACCCAACTCTGTAATTATTTCTCTCATTCATGTATCCTATATATCAAATATCACCTCCCAGAAAAATAACAATTGAGGCTAAATAGAATAATTCGAGGGTGTATGCTTGTATATTTCATGTATCTTTGTCATGTTTATATGGTGCCTCAACCTCATTAGATGTTGTCTATGGTGGACTGGTGGAGCGTTGATTTTTTTTTTTTGAAGCTGTTGCTAATTTTGCCGAACCCATATTCTGCTTTCAGTTAATCATGGTTCGACTTAAATGTCTTGCTATGATCGCAGGGTCTTCCTTCTTCATCAAGGTCCTTGTGTCTTAGTGCCGGATTTGTTACTGAATATTGAGAGATGGGTTGATGTTGGATATATGTGTAAGATAATAGATTTGTTTCTAGGAATTGATTGACAGTTTCATGTTAAAAAAAAAAAAGTGAATAAAAAAAGGAAAAAGATGAAAAAAGTGATGAAACCAGTGTCCAAAAAAATTGAAAGAAGGAAAAAAAAAGCAAGGACCATAAAAATTTATGGAAAAAAAGGGACACTGCGAATTGAATCCTATGTTGTCTAGTGTAAGCACTGAAGTTGCACGGAGTTTGGTGGATGTAAAGGGCTTGTCTGTGTTGGTGGAGAGATTCACACAAGTCTAGCTGCTCTTAGCTGGATAGCTGCATCCAATTTGAAGCTAGTTGCGCGGCTATGCTGAGCACTGATACCTGGTTCAAACCATTTTGCACAGGTGTGATGATTGGTGCTTTGAGAACTTTCGCGTTATAATTTTAATGCTGTTGTTCTTGTTCGTGTTGCCACTGTTAACTCGGGTATATTGATGATGGAAGGAAAGCGAGGTTGCGTAATTCGTATGAATATGCCACATCCTATACGTGAGTGATATATAGAATTAAACAAGCTGTATGCTAGCTGATTTACAATTTGCTAGTGGTTGAGTGAATCTGATAACCCTGAAGAAAAGTAATCTCTTTTTACTGTTTTATAAAAGAAATGGCGAGAAGAGGAAGGAAATGGTAGATTAGTAAAAGATTTTCTTTTGTTGAAGTACATGCGTTCTACGAAATAAAAGAATGCCTTTCTGCTTGACAACGGATATGAAATGAGATGGTTCAGGATTTTAAGCGTGTGTTTGGATTGAAGGATTTGGAGGGGAAGAGAAGGGAGGGAGAGTAAGGAAATTTAAAATCCTTTGTTTGGATAGCAAATAAGGGTGGAGGGAAGTGGAGGGGGAGAGATTTGGAGGGATCCATTTTCCCTCCTCCAAGGCAAATTAAAATCTCTCAATAAGCAAGATTTGGAAGTAATATCCAAACACCCATATCCCATTTCCCCTCTCCTTCCTTTCTCTTCCCTCCTTCCCCCTCCCCTCCCTTTCCCTCCACTTTTGCTATCCAAACACACCCTAAGTAACTCATATATGTTGGGTAATTATATTAGTTCTCTCTTAAAATCAAGTTTATGGGTGTTGGTTTTTGTTGTTGCTGCGGACTTTTCTGGGGAAGTAAATAAATAATAAGAATTGAAGGGGTGAAGAGAACATGTTATCATCCCTCTTTTCTGGCACTCAGTCATGTTCAATGTGTTGCAACTTGTGCTTTAAGGAATTCTTGTTCTCTTACTGCCTTTTGTTCTTTAATTGATTGGGATTGATATTTCCTTTTTTCTGTCTTTTTTCTTGCACCTTGTTTAATCCCTGGATTGGATTAAGTTGTAAATATGCTGACGGGCGACTACACGGTTTTAAGTTTTGAGGACCTGATGTCCACGTTTCTCCAAGGGCTTGTTTGGAAGGAAGGATTTGAAGGGAAAGAGAGGGAGAGTAATGGAAAGAAAATCCCTTGTTTGGATAGCAAATAAGGGTGGAGGGAATGGGAGGGGAGGGATTCATTTTCCCTCCTCCAGGGTAAATCAAAATCCCTCCACCAAAGGAAAGATTTGGAGAGAAATTGTATCCAAACATCCACTTCCCATTCCCCCTTCCCTTCCCTTCCCTCCTTTTTCCTTCCCTCCTTCCCCCCTTCTCTCCCTTTCCCTTCTATTTTGGTATCCAAACATGGCCTAAAGCTTTTGTTTCCTACTAGTACTCTATAATTTAGTTGTTCTACTCATATTCACCCAAGGCTTTTACATTTTAGTGCTTAGGTAGATCTCCTGAGATAAGTGTTGAGCATTTGTGACCGAGTGGAAAATTGGTTGATTGCAGTACTTCTAGTTGGATGTAGTGTTAATTGTTTGTTCTTGTTGAACCTTTTTTTTTGCTCTACAAACACTTCTCTTTTTACTTGTATAATCTGGATGTCATAATTACTTGCAGGTTGATTATGCATGCACCCCGGAAGAAGTCCAGCAACATTTTCAGTCTTGCGGAATTGTGAATAGAGTGACAATTTTGACAGACAAGTTTGGGCAGCCAAAGGGTTTTGCATATGTAGAGTTTGTCGAGCAAGAGGCTGTGCAACAGGCTCTTCTCCTAAATGAATCTGAATTGCATGGCCGTCAATTGAAGGTATATTTTTAAGATAATGGTTGTGGATGTCAGCTCTGATCTGCTACTTCCAGCTTATTTCTTTTTTGGAATATTACACATTGCCATAAATTTGCTAGATTTTAATTGTGTCTACTGTCTGTTACATTTTCAGGTCTCTCCCAAAAGGACAAATGTGCCTGGCTTGAAACAGTTCAGGGGAAGGCGGGGCTTTAATCCTTATATGCCTTTCCGTCCCCGCAGACCTTTTCCTTCACCATACTTTAATCCTTATGGCTATGGGTACGTTGTAATAATTTTGAACTTCTCACATTTGCACTGCTTTTTATAGTCCTCTAGCTTTTCTCCTTTGTTTGCTCTTATGTGCTTCTCTTGCAATATGCCCTCTTTCTTATTTTCTCTTAGACTCCTAGAAAGTTAGACTATGTCTTATGAACTGGAGGCAAAATCTTCGACATGCTTAAAACGTGAATCAACAAAGCCGCTGGCACGCAACCACACTCTTCGCAGTGCATCAGAGATTCCTGACAAATACTATGGTGACCATGGTTTTTTACCGAGTCGTTTAAAATAGTAGATCTGAGTTTGCAAGGTAGGAAAAGGGTTGTAGTTGGGCAAGTGAAGATCAGGCTTGGAAGGAGAGGATTTGTTGATGCTGGGAAGAGGATTGGGAAGAATATTGTGAAATTATTACTAAAAAATGGATGTGAGAAGAACTTATTACTAAAAAATGGATGTGAGAAGAACTTTGTGAAATGGATTGGTTTGGATATAGATGATCGGATTCTGAAACCATGAAGCATGACTGTTTCTTTCATTAAAGTAGAGTGTACCTGTTATGTGGACTGTATTTTGTAGTAGTTCACTGCCGCTAGTTCTATTTCCAGGATTTCAAACACTTTAATGGACCATAACCAACTGAGTAGTCTGTCAATCTATAACTCCTTTCTTCCTTCACTTTGATTAGTTAAAATGCGTCGGATTTCTTCCGACACGGTGTCAGGATGTTGGATAGTTATTTTCTGCGAAATTGTCGATTTTTTGGTCTAAAATGAAGTGTTGTAGTATCTTGTCTTACACTTGAACCAACGTGAAGTGTTGGAGTAACATAGCTGTTCTCTAGACCTGATAACTTTATGGAACTTTACTGTCATTTATTTCTATGAAACCTAACTGTGTCATTTTTTTTAACATGGTTGCAGGAAGGCTCCTAGGTTCAGAAGGCCAAACCGTTACATGCCTTATTACTAGTAGCAGATATTGCGATTTCTACTGTGGACTGCCAGCGTTTCGCAGAAGTATTGCGTTCTGAGTGATAATTATGTTCGATTTCTTTAACGTTTATCCTTTGCACTTTCAAATGTATTGGAATTGGATATGTACTACTCTGACTTTCAAACAAGTGATGCTCCCCATCTTGTATTTTTACCGTCTCGTGTTATTGCAAAGTTTCTCATGTTTTAGAAAGGTTTTTTTGGTTTTACTAAAAATTCGGAGAGACGGTCTTTCAATAGTTATTAAGAGACGAGTTTTTCGTGCCCTCTTATTTGTATTTCGTGACCTTTTTGTTGTTGATTGTGATATAGTAATTTATTCCCTCCTACCCCCTAACTCACCAGTCACCACCAATCACACACCACCTCCAACCTCCTGCTCCCCTACCAACTCCCCCTCTCTCACACGGGAAAAAGTTCCTCTCCATTACCCTCCTCTCTTCATTACTTCTCAATGGTCCAGATTTTGTTTCAGAACGATCCAACGGTCAAGTGTATTAGAAGTAATGGTCCATTCATTACTTTTAAGGTAATGGAGAGATTCTAATTCCTCTCACACCATCACTTCACTACCATGGTCCCTCTAGCGGGCCCTACAAAACCGCATGAGTATTTATTTAGACTGTCAGGCTTGGGAATATGACATGAATTAGACATGCAATTATTGGGTGTGGTTAATGGGTCGACACGAACACAAATTATTTGGATCGGATTTGCGTTCAATCATTCTTGACCCGTTCACCTCTGACATAAACACAAACCATACCCTACATGACTTGTTCGCAAGGCCAGGAAATTATTTTCTTATCAATAATTTTCCATTAGCCTTTAACAATGATTTTTCAATAGTTTTCAACTTGTACTTTTCAATTTATTAATCAGACGTCAGAGTTTAAGCTCCATAACGAAAATCAACTTATAATATGTAATGAAAAGAGAGAAAAAATTCAAACTTACATGCGGTTGAGATATTGATGAAGTACATTTACGGGAGATTTCAAAATTCAAGTTTTATGTAAAACGTTACAATATCTTATTGTAAAATCAACTTTCGTCACTAACACAAAAGATATTGAAAACTACTTCTACAAGTTTAGTTATTTAAAATAAAAGGCTTTGTACAATAATATTTATGCAAACTCTTGTAAGCGACTATTTGTAGAGATTGAAGTTGGGACGTGGGCATTGGGCCGGCACCCGCCGACTACCCATTTTAGCACCGCACAACATGTCATGGGTCATACCTAGGCAGAAGTTTGAGAAAAAAGACAGTGTCAAGCCCGAATACGACATGACCCACTTGGGTATGCTCAAAATACGAAGAAATAAAGCTAGAGTGGCGAATTTGCATGAGCACGCCCAAGCACACGACTTGGCACGGCACGCCACGGGCCATGCCTGGGCCGCAATTTCCAATTATTTGACATGACATGACATGACACAAAAACCTCCCTTTTCGTGTCTGGGCCGAGTCATTTTCTTCTCCTACCGACTACCACAGTTAGCGAGTACGAGGCACAGCCCACTTCCATCTCTTATTGTTTGTCATCAAACACTTCCATCTCTAATTGTTTGTCATCTAAGCCTTATGAAGCCAGGAAGGTTTATGTATAGACCATATATTTGGCCATATTTCAGGCGGAGCTTGAAAAGTGTGATGATAGTTTGAGCTAATCCACTTCTTAACTCCCTTCTACTTACGGTTTTGTTCAAAATCTACACCATTGTTGAATTCTCAAAGCTAATTATAATCAATTAATCATCTCATACACAAAAATGTCAATTGTTCTTCAAAATCCCTTATCCAATTTATCCCATCAAATTAAATTCCACTTCTCAAATTCCACTCACTTCAATTCTTCTAAATCCCCCAAATTATACAACATTCAGTACCCTTTTCAACTATTCAGATTCAATAATAAATACCCATTTCACAATAATCATCACTTTTACACCAAAGCTTATGATTCTTCACTCACTTCCATTGAAGAAAATGAAACAACTTCATCAAAGTCGTCAACTTTTGATGATTTTCTATCATTAATGGAGTCAATTTGTGTGGTCTCTTCAATGGTGATTTCAGTTGGTTGTGTTGTTAATTGGGTTTTCTTTAAGCAGCATTATAACGGGTTAGTGTTGTTGGGGAATAGGGTGGTGGTGTTGTTATTGGTGGGCGCGGTGGTGGTTGGTTCTATCATCCGAAGGCGGCAATGGAGGCGGGTTTGTGGAAATGATTCGAGGTCGAAACCCGGGTTTGAGAGTGGGAATGTAATTCAGAGGATTGAGAATTTGGAGGAGAGTATGAAAAGTGTTAGTACCATTGTTAGGATGTTGTCTAGGAAGCTTGAGAAGTTGGGTATTCGGTTTCGGGTTACTAGGAAGTCTATAAAGGATCCCATTGCTGAGGTATTACTTTACTTTAGTGATCTGTGTATGTGTTGTTATTTTAGTTATGTTTTGTTAAGCAAATTTAGTTGAATTGCACATTTGAGGTGCTGTTTGCGCAATTGAGTGCTGTTTTTTTCTTCTTTTGTGTGTGAAATGTGTCAATAGGTTGGTAGAGTTACGTAGGAGAAGGAGGATTTGAACTTGGAACCTATCTTTAAATCTTTCATAGACCTTATGTCTGAGCCATTAAGCCGGAGATATTAGTAGTTCATTGTCTATAACTATGCGATACTGGTTGTCATTCAAATTAAGAATATGTTAGTGTGATCAGTCTGATCACTATGATCTTAGGTAGTCACAATGTCTTTTTGGAGTTGGAATGTTTTCGTGATCCATATGAAAACTATCATTCCTTCGCCATGGCGTTTGGGTGACAAATTAAGATACTCTTGTGGTGTCCGGGTGATGTCGTTAGTGTTATGGGCCTATGGCTCTATAACCCTGGAACAAATTCTATATTGCATTACTGCTACATTGTTTTTTTTTTGGTCACTCCGTATACTGGCGTACTATATTATGCTGCTACTAGGTTGCTTCATCTTTCATTGAAGTTTGAATTTTGTCTGATATTGTGTTACTTGCTCTAAAAATTGAAAACTAGCTGATGAGTGGATAGGCACTAAACGTCGTCATGCTTTTCTAAGTTGATTACATTAGAAAACTAAAGAGGGCTCCTTGTATATTTGATGTGGCTATTAGTGAAGAGGATTAGTGTAGTACTTAAAGGTAAATGTTAGTTTTGATTTACAGACTCATAAATAAATAACTGGAACTTCTCTACTTATCATGTCCGTGTTTGTTTCTTGTTTTCTCTCCTTTTAACCTTTCTTTATTGGTGTTGTGTTCTAAATGCGTTTCTATTTGAAGACTGCAGCTTTGGCTCAGAAAAATTCTGAAGCCACCCGTGCTTTAGCACTGCAAGAAGACATGCTCGAAAGAGAGATAGCTGAGGTCCAAAAGGTGTTGCTTGCCATGCAGGTAAGAGTGCTGTAATTCATGCTGTAATCCAAGAGAAACATCTTTTGTGTTTTTATTACTCTTTAGGGAGAAAATGAGTTCTCTATTAATTGCATGATGGTCATTTTCTTCTTTCATGATGAAAAGAGTTGATCGTAGTCAGCTTGAATAATTAATCAAAGGCTCTTTAAATCTTGTACTATAAACATTTCATGTCAAAGTTATACCTCCTCCATCTCATTTATATTGTCCCCATTTGACTAGAAGTCTTATTTAAGATTTCTATTATACTCCGTAAATCCGTAGTTATCCCCTTGACTTCGAAATATCACATTACCTTATTAGTTATTACCACTCCCTTTCCATTAAAGTATATTTAGCTAGGGATACTAAGGAAAATTCACTTTTTGTTATACTGGATATAGAAATGGGCAAAATAAATGGGTCGGAGGGTGTACCAATTGAGTCGTTTGTGTACGACATTAAGCGATGTTTGCAAAAGGCAAGGGGTCTACTTCTATCTGAGATACTATTGAACAAAAATGGCTTTTTGTTTATCTTCTTTGATACTGGTGCCATATATCATCCCATTCTCATATAAACAAGTTTAAAATTGTGATGGGTCTTTATACCTACTAGAATGAGATATCTTTTTCATTGATAAATGCAAGAGAGGATCATCAGTTCATTCAGTTGAGAGATGAGATAAATTAGGAAGTAGGTAGCAGTGACATTGATCAGGAGATAAGGCTCATAAGATGCTGGAGAATCGCTTAAGGTGGTGTGCATGTGAGATGAAGAAAAATTATTCACAAACTAGGATGATTAGGGTAGGGTGTCAAGATGATACGGTGAGGGATAGAGGAAGGCGTAATATAACTTGGTTGAGGATGAATGAGAGTGATATATATGTTAACCTAGGATTGAAGAAAATATGGGTGTTCGATTGGGTCCAAACAATCGACTTTTACTTTATCGTGTCTCATTTGATTTGTTTTACCCGTTTTATGGTGTTTCTAATCACACTTATTTCCACCTTTTAAATCATCTATGTTGTGTTACTTTTTCTTTTGTGTTCAACACGTCTATCTCCTTTTGGATCTTCTTTTAGTTTTCTCTTACAAGAATTTTGATTTTTCATTTCAACTTTTTCACTCCCTAGATCTTTTATTTTTTTACCATTTTACCTCTTTGTCTAATCCCATTACGAGATTTATAGCAGCTGACCCCAAATCACTCCTTGTTTTTATCTCAAGTCTTAACCATGAATTGTTTGTGTAGGAACAGCAAGAGAAACAACTTGAGCTCATTCTTGCAATTGCCAAGAATGGGGAGCTACTTAAAAACAAGCGTGCCTTCAATGAAGGAGCCGGTGTGAATAAAAAGGATAACAGCTGTCCATCACAAGTCGATGGACAACCAATTCAGGCCGTAAGTGGACAAAAGGAGGCAACTAACAACGAACTTATAGAATCATAAACTTAAACGTATGTTACTGTTTTTATACTTCCCACACTCTTCCACAGGGATCGTTTGGATTACGGATAAATATACCCAAAATATTACAGGGTAATTGAGCAAACGCAAGTGGAAATAAGAGGTAGAGGTGTGGTGGTGGATAGATGAAGGAGATGATATGATGGTAATATTGACTGTTTATCATCATCAATTCATCACTTCCGCATCTTTTCCTCGATTTTGAGCTTTGAAGCTTCACCATTCATAATAATTACTCACAAACCAATGGAGCCCTTAGATAGATAGAGCATTAGAGCTAGGCACTAAATTACGCCTGTAGATTGTTCCATATCTTTCAGACATGGTTATTGTGAAAATGCAAGCTCAAGCCCGCACCTCTTGGGATTTCAGTCAGAGTGGAGGGAGACTTTAGGTGGTGAGCAGATGATGCCACGCTTACTGTTACTGTTGGAAACATTCGATAATCGAATCCTCTACATTCATTTGTTACTGTGATAATGTCCCTGTTCCGGAATCCTCATTTTCTTGCAAGTCTGTTGATTATGTAATATTCTGAAAATTTCAACAATCTTCTATTGGGTAGCATTACACTAATGTGGACATGTAGTATAGATTCGGATGCCACGTGGAGGTGGTCAGGTGGATGGAGCTTACGGAATTGCTGAACTCGACCCATGGTAATATAGTATAATAAAATTGCTCTAACATACATTTTTTTTTTTATTGTATAGATCTGAGGATTACCTATGTTTGAACTTGTCGGGGGGTGTAAAGTAGAATAAAACTACCCAATGGGGTATTTTCCATTTCGATGGTTTCGGAGATTCGAGTAAATTTCATGTTAGTGCCTTGAGGATTCATTAATTTCACTTTGATGCCCTTTGATCACTTGAAATTTAGATAATATCACTTTGAAGGTCCAAGTTCAAAAAAACATAATAAAGTGAAACAAAATCATTAAAATTAAAATTGAAGTAACCTCTCATGTGATTCGAACAACTTTACTTCGTGTTGCTTGTAACTATGTATTGATTGTTAGGACAATTTTACTTTCACGTTAGTAAATTTTACCATGTATTAGAGTTTCGACACCAATACGGAATACTAAAAAGAAATAATTCTCCTAATAAAAATGCAATCCAGGTCCATGAAATAATTCTCCTAATATCAAAGAAGAGTGAAAACCAGATAACCTACAAAGCACAAGCACAAGCACATGCTAGATATTAGGAACTACAACGCTTTCTTACATTCCATGGTATTTTTAGAAGACCCAGGCATGACGCGACGCAGGATTTCAGGTAGATGTACACGAATAAACCCCGATTTCTACCCAACTTTTCCAAGCTACCGAAACATGGCATAAATGGCAAACACTAAACAACCATCTAAATTGATGGTCGAAAAATAAGCCTCTACTTACTGAGGGCTAAATAATGAAAACTCGTAGCACCTTCCATGAGATTTTAGTACACACGAAACTCGATCAAGGTATACATCCTTCTTCAATTGTCGATATGTCTTAACTACTCTTTCCTTTTGAGAGCTATTTCTTAAACATTGTCATACTGCTCTCCAAAGTAAATCTGACCCAAGTCATCCATATCGTGCATGCCATCCCAAAGATCATCCACATAAACATCATCAGCCTCATCACCAGCTTCAACTTCAACATCATCAAGAACCATGTCAGTGGAACGCCAATCCCACAAACTAGAAACACTGTAAAAATCATATTGTGCCTCACAAGCTTTTGTCTTGCCACCAGAATTAACAACTAGAGGTCCCACTACCTTCAACGCCGAACGATTCTTTAGAAGTTCTTCATCCAGTTTCACATTCCAACAACCCCTCATATCTAACAACTCGAGCTCGTGGCAGTTGGTGAGGATCCTCAACACACCCTCAGTTGTGACCATTAGATACGCTAGTTCAAGGTGCTTGATCTGTGGCATTGTACCAGCAATGGCAGAGGCCTCATCATCTTGAGACTTTCGGAGGGTTACATCCCAAGGATGCATATTCCTCTTAAAATGTGTAAGGAGCTTACAGTGTGTACCAAATGCCTCTATTGCTGGGGCTCCAATCTTGGTCGAATAGCTCAAATCTAAGAATGTGAGGGCAGTAAATTTTCCAGCAACTTGTTCAACCATAGAATTTCTTATTTCACTTCCTGGCAGCCGTAAATCCCAAAGATTGTTGGCACTAGCAACAAAAATTAAAATCAAAGGTGAGTTCAAAATCTTTCGCTGATTCTACCAAAAACAAAGCAACAAAAATATGCTACGAACTATGTTACTCAAACTCGGTTCAAAGTACTTTACACCAGGGTACGAGTCCCAAGTGTTGGACTCTGTTATTTTATCATCCCCATCGTTTGACTTAAAATTAACCATGTTCTGGGGTCAAGTGACAAACACTGTTAAGAGTCGGAGTAACATAGTCCGGGAATGTAAGATAAGATAAGAGTGATCTCTTACTTGTCACCAATCATGGATAAACCCAATTCAGTCCCCAAGCCATAGACACAAAATTTGCGAAGAGAACCACGACTTCTTCCAATCAGCAATATAAGCATCCGATCAAGGCTCTCAGGGCGGCGGTAACGGCTCCATTGCTCAATATCAATCTCCTGCCAACAATACGGACCTCTTACCGCATTTGCCCATGATTTGCAAACGCTTGGGACTATATTTAATATCTCATCAAGGGGGAGGCTTTTGAATATCAGACCAAGAGTGTCAGGCATAAGTTCATCCCATGGCCTATAGTCAAGCCTATTCTCCATCCCCTCTAAGTTCCTGGCCGAAAACGACACAGAGATTTAGTAACACCACTATCGGAAGATTATCTGACAAACAAATCGATCAATTAGCTACAACTTACAATCATACCAAGTGTAAATTTTTTAAAAGAGACCGCTATCCCAACCCTATACAGCTTCAATTTAGCTTATGAGAAAGATCCACAAATGTCATTCGGAAACAGCCTCTTTGTGTTGCTAACACAAGAGTAAGGCTACGTACATCCGACCCCTCCTTAACTCACAATTTGCGCGAGCCATTGCGGTAATGCCGTTGTTGAAAAGATCCACAAATGGGTACCAAACTACCAACTACAATCATCATTATCAGAAGGGTCAAATCCTAACATGTAAATCTCCGCAAATTACAAAAAACATCACAAATTTGCAGCAATACCCTTCAACAATAACATAAAGTATTGATTACGGATATACTCCCTCCATCCCAGACAATTGTTCACCTTCAACTTTCTTCAATAGCAATGTGATCATAACTTTATTAAAGAAATACAGTCTTCAGTTAAAATTGCATGACAAAAAAGGATAACTTTACATCCAATACATAAGAAAGATCCCACCTTTATCAAATCGCCTCAAAGATAACCAACTATTTAGCGCCAAAAAATTAAATTGGTACCCAAAATCCTTCCAAGAAAGATCACAATTTCTTCAAATTACCTTGCAATAAGGCAAACTCCCTCTGTTTCAATCATTTGTTTAAAATACGCCACACAAAGAATATAAAACTTAAAAACATAGGACCAAAACAAAGGGATTAGTTGATTAATTGGTACCCACAATTCTACAAAAGAAAGATTGAAAACTTAGGAAATTACCTAACAATTAAGACATATACTCCCTATTTAAACTATTTAAAGAAAATTGAGGATCATCCATAAAATCATGTCATAAGGAGAATACATACATATATTATTGATAGATGAAGATTTATGTGGTCATGCATGCATTAAAAACATGAGATAATGTTTAGATGAGGAGGGGTTACCTCAAATTTTAGACTCAAAGAATTGTTCAAAGGTTTGATCAATGGAAAGAGTGAGACAAGAGTTGGGGGTATTAGTGAATTATTACTACTGGTGAGTGGTGATGGGTGGCAAAGGTAGGTCGGTTTGTTAGGGGAAAGTGCAAAAGAAAAGGACAATTATATTGGATGATGTCAAATTCGGTAATTGTAACTCACGAAGTTTCAACACAAATTCTCGTTGGTAACGTATAAAATTTGTCACTTTAAAGAGATGTGAGATAAAAGGGGCAAGTGAGAGGGCAACTGGAGAGGGGTTGTGAGAGGTTTTTTTGAAGAAACCGTCACAAGTAAGACTTTTGAAGTTTAACTAGTTTTTATACCCGTGCAATGTACAGGTCAGTTTCATACTTTAGTACATCTTATATTGTTTTGGTACGTTTGAAAATAATTGGCCCTATTTTTATAGGGCAAAGAAATAAAAGAATGGATATCTTATTCTATTCCTTATTTCATAACAACTTTAGTGAGAAGAGGTAAGATAATGTAAACATGTAATAACTAAATCAATGGATAATAATGATATTTTATCACGTAATTTTACATATAACTTA